>JAVYIG010010814.1:0-65946 GCA_035222895.1 Strongylocentrotus droebachiensis
ACTCTAGTTCATAGACACGACAACCATAGGCTCTCCACCTCAGTCTATAGGAAGCCTACCCACACAGACCAGTACATAGCGTCACTTGACTCTCACCATCCCATATCGGTGAAGAGACTAGTGAAATGTCTATTGACAGAGCTTCACGCATTGTGACAAGTCCACAACAGCCATGCACAGAAACGGACCCGTGTTCGCAGTGCCCTGAGTCTCAACGGTTACCCACGCCGTTTTATACACAATACCAAGAATAGATCGTCGGAACCCAGGGATCAGAAGGTATACAAGACTTTTACAGTCTTGCCGTACATTGATGGGGTCTCCCAACAACTCAAGCGCCGCCTAGAGAGCCATGCATTCGAACGGTTTTCAGATCAGATACCACCCTACGTCAACAACTTACACGCCCCAAGATCCAATTCCTCCACATAGACGGGACGGCATTGTGTACAACATCCCTTGTAAAGGATGTGATAGATCCTACATCGGTGAAACTGCCCGTCCGATAAAAGAAAGAATCACTGAGCATAAGAGGGACGTCAGACTCCGTCGAACTGACAACTCAGCCGTAGCCGAACATGCTTGGACAACCAGCATCAACCAGACTGGGACGGGGTTCAGTGCCTTTCCCAAGAACGGCATTGGTATACACGGAGGGTAAAAGAAGCTATCAATATCCGTCTCAATCCTAATAATTTCAACAGAGACAACGGGATCGATATCCCCGAATTTTGGATGCGGACGATACGCCGCCATGACACTCGCCGTCCTGCCAGCCAACAACGGTCGATTCCATTCAGCAGACGGCCCGAGCCAGCGGCCCGTTGATATGGTCGAGTACCGTATGCGTCCGGCCAATAGGCCTGGTGCATCAGCCCGAACCAGCGGCCGAACCAGCGGACTTGGTGATTGGTCGATCACCGTGTGCGTCGACCAATAGGCATTGGCGTTATTGTTCCAATTATCGATCGAATTTTAGACCGCTTTACGGTCCTCCCGTAAAGTATAAAGACCCTTGCTTACAACAGTTTTTATCACCTGACTGAAGGTATTGCAGTAGCATACGAAACGTCGTGATCTTTTAGATTCCTTATTGACCACATTGCGAGACAAACGAATATCACTAGCGATATTATTTTCGATAAAACCTTTTGTTTCCATGAATATTTCAGTTTAAGGTGACTGAAGAGATAGTTACCCCTGCATGTATTCAGAAATGCTTGCACGTGCATGTATACACATTAATTGACATACAAATAATATAGATTGTAATTGTTTTAGGAAATGGAAACAAGCATGCGGGATGTCATTCTAACGGAGATGGAGTGGCTATTTCCGACCCAGATTGTATACTTGTATCCGAAACAAAAATAGATTTCCCTAAAAAAAAACAGAATCAGCAATATTCTCCCATCAATATAGCTGCTCTTGGGTGTTTGTTTTCAATAACCGGGTCGTAATAAGAATGCAATATTCAGTTAAACTTAGGCGCGGCTTATACAAAAATATATAAACAGAAAATTTGACATGACTTGTGAATAACAGAGAATTAGAATCAGATGTTTGATCACACTATGCAGTATTCAAGTTCAAGTTTCAAGTTTCATTTGTTCCACACTTTACAAAAAATATAGACATACATAATTATAAAATATAAATCATATATATATAACAGTCATGCAGTATATTATGAGCCATCTCAATGATTCTCAATTAATTATAATAGATTAATTAAAGCAGTGCTTGTATAATCATATAGGTTCCTGGTAAAATAAACATTGTATAATTATGTAAAACACCGTTAGCAGTAGAGGAAAGACGTAATTTAGAGGGGAGAATTTAAAACGCAATGGAATAAAAATAAGGAAATGTGTAAACACGACCTTTACAAAAATCAACCCACGGGCAATTTTAACACCCATTATAATATTTGCCATGATAAATCACGATTGGATCAGCTAGCCTATGACCCTATCTTATGTCAATGCAATCTTCACACTTCTACAGCGCTATAAATATATGTATATTTTTCGAAAGTCTTCGTGAACTTTCGCAGAATAGAAATTGTTTTATCGCAAAAGAGAAATTATTTATCAAACCTTCAGGTACTACGCACGGAAAACCACACGTTGCTGGAACGCCTGCAGACAGAGAGGGAGCCGATGACATCAGAAGGGCCTGGATAGACCAAGGACTAGACTCGGCCTGAATTGGTCCCATATAAGGTCTATCTTCAACATCCTCCATCACCCGACAACGAAGAATTAGCTAACAAGGTAAAAGTGTGCAATAATAATGAGAAGAACAAAAATAATTTACCCAGGGCAGCCTCATCAGTATCAATGCTGTTCTTTTGGAGGGCCCTGAATTCGTATATACAATCATTGCCAGGCACCTCATTACACCTGGGTGGAGAGTGGCACATTTTGATTAATTAATTAAATAATTAGCAGTATTTTAACCACTGATGGGGCTACCCTGTTGAAATAAAACGAAATAAATAAATTAAAATAAAATTAATATCTTTCCAAAGGACTTTATAGTGCCGGGTTGGAATTCGAATCATCAACATTTAGAGTCAAGTGCATAAACTATGTGTTACCATCTCCAAGACACCTGTTATATTATAAGAGAGATTCGTATGTTATCAGTAGCGTAACGTGTGGTGGGTCCAGCCATTGTGGATTGGGGGGGGGGGGGGGGTGGTCACCGGTCTTAAACTATACTACGTTCATAAAATGAGAAATACCGGAAGGGGGTGAACGGAGCTCTTATTTTCTCGTAACCATTATATCCTTCCTCTCGCCTTTTCTTTCACTCTATGTACCTTTTGGGGGGGCTATGCAATTTGTTGTTGTTGTTTGTTTGTTTGTTTGTTGTTGTTGTTGTTGTTGTTGTTGTTGTTGTTGTTTTTTTTTTTGGGGGGTGTGGACGTATGCACCCATATGTACGCCAATGGTGTAACCTCATTATGGACTTTCCGATTCAAGGAGCAAACTATTAAGCATTATAATCCTTTACCCCCCCCCCCCCCTCCAAATACATGGTACATGAATAACGTTTAATAACTATTAGAGTCAATGCAATTATGAAATTATTCTGCATGTTTTTCCTTGATATAAACTTTTTTCCCCTAGGTTCAAATTATAGATCCAGCCAATGGCAATGTAGCATTTGAATCAGCGCTACGGGAGGATCCATTCGAAGAAGAGGAATTATTACAGCCCGATATCCCTCCGCCATTCAATGCTTACTCAGCCACACAGTCAGACCGCAGCGCGCGCGTTAATGAGGCTGAAAGCTGATTTTTATTCAGCGATATCTGGCGATCACATAACATTTACGTCTGCTGAATTTCCATGCGCTTTTCAGTGAGATTTGTAGGGGTGTACATGTAGCTGCGTTTTTGGTCGTTAACTTCATTCAACATGGCAGCATGCAACGGAAAGTCACTATCGAGATTTTCAGCATCAGTTTGATATGTAATTTGCCATATTTCGCAATTTGTAAACAATAATTTTTCACAACTTTTATTGACGTTATTTTTGTAACATTTCAACTGCTGTTGTGACCCGGGAATTTCACTTTTGGTTCCTGACTTTGGGACAAAATAAATTTGTCCACTTTGAGATTCGTTCGAAAGATGAAAAGTCACTGATCAAAAATATGTCAAAACCTAATTGACGCAAAATCATGTTCTTTTTATAATCATAGTAATTAAGACCCTAAAAACCCGGAAATTACCAATTTGTTCTTTTTATGATAGCGCGAAATTGTGTGATTTCATACTCGTGCACGCTCGCCGTCTGAGCAATGGCAATGCATAACTGATTATTAAACTCCAGGGAGCTCCGCCGCGCCATCGACTAGCCGAAAAAAAAATTAGAAAAATGATTAAAAAAGAATTATAGTAGAAAAGAATCTTCTACATGGCAGATGAAGTATTTGAACTCGGGTCCTTAGATTGTTGTCAAGACGGCTTACGCGCACGTGCATTACAGGCGCACGCCACAACGCATGGTTACCAAAATGTGGTATTCAGAATGTTAATAAACCAAAGCGAAACATATGTGACGTAGTTGACGTAGTTGACCAATCAGAACTCTCTATTATCACATCGGCAAAATTTACTACTTTTTTTAAATTATTCATGAACATGAGCGTGATCTGTTTTGGTTCCTGACTTTGGGACAGCGTAAAATATAATAATTTTGATATCATTGTAAAGAAAAATATTTATGCTTTATGCTGATTATAACATCTTCTTGACGCAAGAATGATTTCTATGTGAAAATCAGCCCTACTCTTTAGATAGATTTATCGTCGAAAAACCCCATTTTCAAGGCGAAATATCTGTTTCCAAAATATATCTAACATGATTGTCATATAAGTATATAGAGAGTGCAACTTCTTATCTTTAAAATAAGACCCATTTCATGAGAAATGAACAATTATAAAGGCAAAAATTGCCGATCGGCAAGACCGTCTGCACTACTCATTACGTATGCAAGACACGTAAATTCTTGCATACGTGCTGAATAAAATAGAGGGTTTTCGCACCGGCTGCGGTCTGACTGCACAGGTGATGTGACGGTGAGTGCTCGAAGGTAAATCGGGGGCGGGGGGGGGGGGGGGGGTAGGGGAGAGGAGGCTTTGGAAATTCATTTGGTGGATGGAATGCGAAAGAGAAAGGTAAAAGATGAACATGTGAGGGAGTTATACTACCCCACCATGCCCATCAATCTCCCCCTCTCTTACTCTCTGTGAGTATTTCTTTTGGAGGGGGCATAAGCATCTGTGCCCCTTTAGCTATGCCACTAATTTGTCATGATGGCAGAAAATAGACTGTCACTGTAAGTCCAGTTTAGGAAAAATAAGAGCAAAATGATCAATACGATGCTCGTAGCCTTTATTATGCTGATAATGATAATAATAGTGATATTTGAAATCTAAAATGAGGCAAGAATACAAAATACAATGATTATCATTTCTATCGGCAGGAGAGGCGGATGTTCATTGGCATTCATGGTTATCATAATTTTAAAAACGTATGAGAGGAAGGGTCGTCAAGCAACGATCGGGAAAGGGCAGAAGGTCGGGGCACACTCTGTACACCATGATTTATTGGGCTTTTATTGTGCCCCCAAAGTGACTCACTGCTCAGATTATTGTCCAACTATGTAAAAGCACGTCCATAATGAAATGACTGCTTTTTTTTGCTTGGTTTATTGTCAGAGAAATCTGTGTCCAATCGACGTTTTATGGGCGATTTCTGTCCTCGATAATTATGATACCTGAAATATATTTTGCACTGTCATTCGTACAGGGTGACTTGGTTTACGTCAACTTTGGAAGGGTCGAGGACTATGAGTACATATTGGACGAGCTGGACCCCTCCCTCGACTTCACCGGCAAGATTGCCATCTCTAGACACGGAGGAGCAGGATGGTACACCAAGGTAAACAAAAATCCTAGTTATTTTTTACTAAAAGGTGTAGCCGGAGTCCGGCTTTTGAATGGGGTATACTGCATGGGGGGGGGGGGGGGGGCTTTATGAAGTTACAAGGCCACTGGCTTATAGGGTTACGGTGCAGAAATTAGGGCCCTATCTTGTCTCTTTCTTGTCTTCTTGTGCCGTCTCGTTTCTCTACACTTTCGTTTTTCTTTCTCGTTACAAATTATTGTTACAATTCAAATTTTAAGAGTGCAACGACGGAGCAAGAAAATTTTGGTTAACTTAAAAGTGTTTTTTTTAGGGCACTTTCTCCACACTGTAAGAAGTAACAAATTTGTTTTTGATGCATAGTATATCAGCTGAAATCGATATACCATAGTAAAAACGCATGCATGCTTTTCGGGGGTTCAGCACCCTATACGGGTTTCTCAACCCTTTTCTGCATCCCCGAACATAATTATCTGGTTCTTAACAGAGTGTCTAACTAAATACAAATACAAACACAAAATACAACTTCATGATATATGTTTATCTGTTATTTTTTGTCAGGCCACGAACGCCTATAACTTTGGTTGTGTGGCACTGCTCATGTATACCCTTGTAAAAAAGTACTGCAAGTACTGCGGTATTACTGCAGTAATACTGCAGTAGTACTGCAGTACCTGTAGTACATATGTGGTACTTGTAGTACCTGTGGTATTACTGCAGTACTACTGCGGTACTACTGCAGTAATACCGCAGTAGTACTGCAGTATCTGTACAGTAGTACATATGCGGTACTTGTAGTACCTGTGGTATTACTGCAGTACTACTGCGGTACTATTGCAGTAATACTGCAGTAGTACTGCAGTACCTGTAGTACATGTGTGGTACTTGTAGTACCTGTGGTATTACTGCAGTACTACTGCAGTACCTGTAGTACATATGTGGTATTTGTAGTACCTGTGGTATTACTGCAGTATTACTGCGGTACTACTGCATTATTACTCCAGTACTATTGCACAATTTGCGGTACCCATGGTACTACTACAGTACTACTACTGTACTGCCGTAGTACTCGCAGTACAATCTGCGGTACCCATGGTACTACTGCGGTACTACTGCAGTAATACCGTAGTACAATCTGCGGTATATACCATGGTATACTCTTCTTAACCTATATGAATAAGTAGTTTGATAGCTATAAATTCTACATATTTCTTGCTATTTTGTCCCTATTCTTTTCGACTTTTGAGATGTCGTCCTATTTTGTTTATTATGTTTCTGGATTTAGATTGTTCTCACTGCCCATTTTCTTCCTATTTTTGGGGTACGTTTCTGGACTTATATTTTTCTGACCCATTTTTTACTTATGTTTCTGGACTTCTGAACTATGTATGATATCTATGATGTATTTTAAAGTGATTTTACCATGTATCCAACCAATTGGCCGAAAACCGGAGCTGACCGATTACCGGGTACTTTACTCTATTTCAAGTATTTTTCAGATTTGGAGCCCGATTTTGTGTGATTCGCAAGCTCAAAAGTATCTCATCGCATGTATTAAATCAATGCAGCCGCTAGCTGGATACCGCAACGCACACACAAGCACACACACTGATTCAGATTCCAATTTCCGATCACCGCAGAGGTAGTTTTCGGCACGGCGAGCTCCGGCGTGGGATACCTGCTCCAGCTGCTAGTGCTATAGATCAGCAGGGAAACGCACAGCGCTTGCTTGCTTCCTATTGACTTTGTACATGCGGCCGAATACTGCCTCGCTGGGCCGATAACTACCTCCGAAACAGCGAAAATTGAAATGAATATTGTAATGGCAATTCATGATTTTTTTTTCTGGGATTCTTTTTTGGTTAAATAATAATACTTAATAGTATTTGCTTCATGATTTGAACAAGAAATGATAATAAATAGGAAGCAAAGAGTAAAAAAATTGGATTTTGTCTTAAGTGGCCGAAAACCCCCTCCTTTACTCTAGTCTAGATCTCATTCTTCATCTTACTTTTGATTTTTTGTAAATTTTGTTCATGAAAAAATCCAAACGGATCGCAATTGATGATGATAGTAGATTTACTAGATTATATTCCCTACTGTACAATACTGCGTTTATGAAAACGATTCAAACAGCGGCTGAGCGGGTTGGGTCACATGTTTTTCGCAATTTAAATACTAAATAAAAATTAATGGCAAAGTTGATTATTAGAAGTTAGAGAATCATACATTGTGTTGTGATTTTTTTTTCTCCATCACAATCGCACATTCAAATGGTTGTGCAGACATGCACATGTACGTGTATGTGCATGCATCATTCATGTAGTGATCTGTCCAGTAATCATAGTAGGAAAGTAGCTAATAAACCCGGTCCCCTCACGCCGGGGTTGGAGGGACCACAATGGTGTTCCCAAAATCTCTGGTGAAGGGGTACTTTTAACGCAACAAAGTCTGGCCTGTATTGACTTATATTACACACCAGAGATAGGGGGGTGCTTTAAAAAATCTGGCCCGTATTGACATTACACACAGGAGATAGGGGGGGGGGGAGGAACATGCATACGCGTACCCTAAATAACACTGAGTGGGGGAGGGCAGGCTCATCAGTCATCATAATTCATACATGTATATAGTCATTCGGGCATCTCATGTCATGAATTTGCAACTACAGTTGTAGTTGTAGTTTTTATATGAATTTCATTTGTAGAAGTGTATGCCACGTTTAACTCATAATTTTCGCTAGATTCAATTTGAGAGCATAATAGAATTTTTAATTTATTTTACAGGGTACATGCATCTTCGGCTGCGGGAAAGTCATCAACGTGGACTGTGTGGCACTGGCACCCTCGTCTTCCACTGAACATGCAGTCTTAATTTGTAAGACTAAACTGTCCAACACACATCGAGGAAATTATGCAAGACATGGGTGAGAGTGTGAGAATTCATCTGTATGGGATCCCTATAGTGGAAACTGGAAAGCTTTTTATTATGCCAGTTATGCCGACCAACAGACATTCAGCAAGAATCTGAGAAATTAATCTTCAATACACAGCTTTTTACCAAGAAAATCTCAACGACTTCAATCAGGTGATTTTTAAGAGCGATTTTTGTTTCGGTTATTTCAATTTGCCGCACAGATGTGACGTATACGTATCTGTCCGCGTTGTGAGGACCCTACGTCACAACAAATGTTGCGCAATGCATTGTGAGGAGAACCGGCTCGATGATTAACTTGTTTTTTGTTCACTAAAGCCTTACTGCACTACTTGAAGCTACTAGTACCCTCTATAGGCCTATAGAAAACTTCCCTAATCGGTGCTTGTTGGTCCCCCATGATCCTCTATTTCTTATGTTATTTGAGAGCTGAGTTGATGAGATAGCCACCTGTCAGTTACCTCGCTGTGTGGTCTAATCCCTTCTGGCAAAACTAGTACAGATGGCCTTTAAACAAAATTATTAAAAATAAGTCTGAGCACCAATTTCCAAAACCAAGATATTTTTGGCCTTTATAGACTTTTGTCTATCTAATCGACTCAACTTTTCAGTGGAGTGGACTTTTACTTTAACACTTATTAAATTGTAAAGGATGTGAACTTCTTTATGTGTATATTGAAAAATGTATACCTTTGCCTTCACATGTATTCATTTATAACGGTACATACATAATTTTAAAGAATTCTTTTTTAGACTATTTATTTTTGTCATGACATTTCATTGAAACTTGCCAGATAGCCTTGCTACTGGTATGATGTAACCCTTTATAGTCATCTTTAAGCTGTTCAATAATGGTTCACGTTTATCTGCCAGTTTTACCAGTATTTTATCAGCAAAAATAGATATGTTTGTTTAGTCCCATATTAACATCTTTCTGTGTACAGTGCTTTTAACTTGTGACTTGTAAAGTCTTGGTCAAATTTCTTATCATTCTGATGATTCCAGAATCCAGAACCTAGCTTGCAGTACACACCAATAAATATGCTAGATGATCAACCTTTCCTGATCCTGTTTATTTCACAATGCAATACTTTATCTTTAAGCTGTTCAATATTGGTTCACATCTGCCAGTTTCACGAGTCTTAAATGACATTGTTTATTGCACTCTTCAAACAAAAGCTGAGGGAAGAAGATTGTTTTCATGTTACTATTTTTTCTTCTTCTATTAAATGTGAAAATATCGAGTTATTAACTCATCCGTTCACTTGCTGATGCCACAAATTTTGCTAAAATGTATTCACTTAATAGTGTAATCTTTCATTGTCTGCTGAAACTAACTTGTGTTCAAGAAAATATGTATTTGCTATAATTACTTTGAAATTAAGAGTAGGCCTACCGGTAATAAGATTCCACTTGCCTGGTTAAAATGTCATCTTTTGTAAGTTTCCTCTTTACCATCGGATGACTTAGTTATATATGTTACATTCTTTTATATGTAACCTAGCTAAAATAGTCTAATTTTGTTCAAAATGTGAGATTCAGGATTTTGGTATTTCCTAATGAGGGTATCTTAAACCCTCTGCGTAATTTTAAGCTTCGGAAATCATGTGTACAGTGTACATGTACATGTATGTAAATATGATATTTTTTTTAATCAAATGAAAATTATCATTTTACAGCATTTCAATAGAAGCTGTTCTTTGTAGTGGCCCATTTTCTCCCTGACTTTGACTTTAAATCTGCTTCAGCAAAAACGAGCACCCAAGATTTAGAACATTGCTTCAGCAATGTTCTAAATCTTGGGTGCTCGTTTTGAGAGGGTTTACTTATTTGAAAAATTATGCACCATTTTAAGGTATTGACTTCTACTTTAATGTCATTTGAAAATCAGCACAATCCTTTTTTTGACCTATTGGTCGTTTTGTGGTGTAAGGTCCATTGTCCAGTATCGTTTTGTAACAAATGATTATAACATAATACATGTATATTAAAGGTTGCACATTTTTTTTTTTTTTTTGTGACTTGGAGTCTTGGACATTTTTTTGTTTTTTTGTTCATAATAATCAAAGTACATGTAGTTTCATATGTTATACTTATATTTACTTCCCCTATTAAAAACTGTGAATACAACAATTGGTCCTTGTGTATGAAGCTGGAACACATTTGTTTCAAGATGTTATTGCAGTTTCGGAAAAGTATATTATATGTAAACATTCATAACAAACAATTATTAGGGATGCCAATTTTCAGGCCCTAGCGAGTTACTTTCAGAACATAGTTTACATGTGTTTTTTTGTACAAAATAGCTCATTCTACAGGGGTTGTAGGTGATTTGCAGGCCCTCTGATCAATTCTAACTGGCATCCCTGAATTATAAAATCTTCAAGGAAAAAGTTGTTTTCCTATTATAATTAATGTTTTTGTTGGTGATGTACAGTGTCAGTTATACAGTTATTTTTCATGTAAAGTTATGATATCTGCTTTTGCCAAAGAGTTTGTGTAATTCATAGAGCAATCTGTCATTGTGTGTGCAGCTAAAACTAGTAAGTCATAGTAGTTTGAAAGTACAATGTTAAAGTAGAGGAAATAGTTAAATACCTAAACAAATGTACATATTTACCTTAAAAATAAACTTTGTTATAAGAAATTCTTTTTTGAAATTTTCTTATTCTTGTTAAAAGGTTCATTAATTTGTGATAGTTCTTGTATCGTGTGAGAAGGATGTGCACAGATTAATCAAAGCCAGCTCTGCAGTTGAAAACCCAATTAATTTACCGGAGATAACTGAATTTTATTCCTGATCATTATATTGCGCACAGTTGACATGAAATGTGCTGATCAATTGTATTCTTTCTGAACTGGCTTTGTTTTTTCTCCCTGCTCTACAGTGTGAAAACGTTACCTAGAACAACTTCCATACAATTTGTATTAATGTACACAATTTTTAAATTTTCAGATATTTCCTGGAGGACATTCAGATTGTTATGATTGACATCCACCTTGCATGTATCTTTACTGCATTTTTTATATCTGGGATGTACTGCTGTAGTACCACAGTACAAGTGATTCAGTAGTACCGCAGTGGTACTGTAGTATAATTACTGCGGAAGTACTGCATCAGGTACCGTGGTAGTACTGCAGTAGAACCGCAGTACAAGTACCGCGGTAGTACCGCAGTAGTACCGCAGTACAAGTACTGCGGAATTACTGCAGTAGTACCGCGGTAGTACCGCAGTAGCACTGCAGTATAAGTACCGCGGAAGTACTGCGGTAGTACCGCAGTAGTACTGCAGTACAAGTACCGCGGAAGTACTGCAGTACAGGTACCGCGGTAGTACCGCAGTACAAGTACCACGGAAGTACTGCAGTACAAGTACCGCGGTAGTACCGCGGTAATACCGCAGTAGTACTGCAGTACAAGTACCGCGAAAGTACTGCGGAAGTACTGCAGTACAACCGCGGTAGTACCGCGGTAATACCGCAGTACAAGTACCGCGAAAGTACTGCGGGACAAGTACCGCGGAAGTACTGCAGGACAAGTACCGCGAAAATACTGCGGTCCGCAGTAATACCACAGTAGTACCGCAGTAATACCGCAGTAGTACTGCAGTACTTGTTCCGCAGTACTACCGCAGTAAATATACTGCGAAAAGCGACCAATTTACCGGAGTAAATGTACTGCGAGTACCGCAGTACAAACCGCAGTACAAGTACTGCGGTAGTACCGCGGTAATACCGCAGTAATACCGCAGTACTTTTTTACAAGGGTACAGACCCTGCTGACTACTCGGTAGGGCCTGAAATAGGACTCCCCTACCCGGACGGGAAATTCCTACCCAGCACATCGGGGCAGAGGGGCTCCATCAAAAATGATGTTGGAGACCCACTGACCCCAGGTTACCCAGCCAGAGGTATTGGTTTTTCTTTTTGTCTTTCTCTCTTCCTCTCCCTCTTTCTATCTGAATTTATTTCATTCTTTAGTTTTTCCCTATAATATAGGGAAGAAACTAAAGAAATAAATGAAAAAATAATAAGTAAATATTTTTATTTACTTATTATTTTTTCATTTATTTCTGTATTTACTCATATTTGTATTTATTAATAATTAATATATATTTGTATTCATCTATATATTTGGACTAGGACAGCTAGAGACAGAAGAGAATGGAAATGTTATGAGGAGGGCTCTGTCCAACGTCTGGATGAACTATAGCCTGATAGATAGATAGATATATTATTTTGTTTAACTATTTGTTTGTTTGTTTAGTTCGTTAGTTAAGTAGTATTCTGTATAACACTCCCGGCTCTCTCTCTCTCTCTCTCTCTCTCTCTCTCTCTCTCTCTCTTTCTGTCTCTGCTGGAATGTCTTTTTCTCCCTTTCTTTTCCTCCTTCTATCTGACTCTACTTCGTTCTTTAGTTTTTATCTATGTTTAGCTATGTATGTATTTATTCATTTATTTATGTACTTACTCATAAATTTATTAATCAATTAATCTATATATTTCAGTATTTGTTTATTTATTTGTTTGATAAAGTTTTTGTTTGTTTAGCTAGTAAGTTAATTAGTATTCTGTATAACACTCTTGGCTCTCTCTCTCTCTCTCTCTCTCTCTCTCTCTCTCTTTATCTTTTTCTGTCTCTCAGTCTGCTTGAATATCTCTTTCTCTCAACCCATGCTCACAATCATGCTCACCCACTCCTTATGTATATCTCCACAGACTTTGCCTACAGGAGGTCTGTGAACGACTCCGAGTTACCCAAAATACCCATCCATCCCGTAGGGTTTGGCGATGCTGAGACGCTCATAAAGTGAGAAGAAAATTATTATTATTATTGTTATTATTATTATTATTATTATTATTATTATTATTATACAAATATACACTGCCTTGAGAGGTTCTGGTTAAAACTTTGCGCAAGAGGTGACTCCAATAGCAGCCCCGAAGCAAATGGTACTTTTGGAGTCACCGAGGCCCATAGTTTAACCAGTACCTCGAATAGCAGGCATGGTATATTTGTTTTATATCCTGCATCAAAAATTAATTTAAAAAAAAATAAATAACAAATAAAAACATTTTTGGGAGAAAACAAATTTAGAACAAAAAAAATGTCAATTTTTATCTAAAAAGATTTAAAATATTTTGTTTTCATTAAATTAAGATTTTAAAAAAAAATTGATTCAATTAATTTTTTTTTTCCAACTCCCAAATAGTACACCAAAATAGTACTCTCATATAGTACTTTCTAAAAACAGGTCAAATATTTCTGGCCATGTGACGATCTCTCAACCAATCATAAGCCAACAAATTTTTGATGCAATATTATTTATTGTCATAATTCCAGAAGGTGATTAAAAGGCCAATAAAATCACTTGCCATAGGTTGATATTTTCGAAAAGTATTGATAGTCGTATTGTTATTAAATAGTTCTTTAATTTCTTTCCCTGAACATGACAGAGCTTTGGCAGGTCCTTCACCTCGGGATGATTGGCGTGGCGGTTTGAACACTAGCTACCCAGTAGGTCCAGGATTTAGTGCCCCATACCAAGGAATGTAAGTGAGCTTAAAAGGCGATGGAAGATTTTTAAGAAAGATGTAGAGCGAGAATATGTGAAAAATGTAAGATAACTCATATTCCATAATTCGGGATTGAATCTCTTTTTCTTCTATGAATATGTTAACACTTTTGTTACAAATTAATTATCAAATTAATGGCGCAATATGATAGAATATGGATCCAAATGTAACAATGGTGATTCTTTCAATTAACTATTCTGTAACACACAAATAGTGCCTAAGACTTAGGAATTTTTGTTCATGAAAACAAACATTTGCCAACATCATTAGCAATATTAATTAATTGTTAGTTTTTCATTTCTTAATGAAAAGACAGAACTAATGTTCGTCAGATTGGTCGGGTATCCATTCCCGAATACAGGTATAAAAGAAACGTTAAAAGTTATACTCTTGGATCAATAATATTAAACCCTGCCGATTCAAGGATTAATTGCTTAGGGAAATTTTGCCTTCAGTGGTCTGCTTTTCCTTTTACCAAGAGAGCAATGGATGTATGAAGACAAAATGTATTGAGCCTTTTTAGCGCCATTTTGATAATCCTGTGTAATATTATGGAGTCTTATTTATGTTTTATTACACAGGAAAACGAGGGTGGTGATCAACTCTGTTTCGGACCAGTATACGATCTACAACACAGTCGGTTTCATTAAGGGTGCAATAGAACCAGGTGTGAATTCAACAGTGCTTTACATATTTATCACGTTTGAGATTTATAAGCATTGTACTCGGTATTTGTACATAATTTATACATTTCAAGGTTTCTAATATTGACATATCTTAACATCGATAAATGATAAACTCTAGACAGAGGAACTGATGATATATTCTAGCCTCCAAAACCCACCAAACTTCAACGGTTCTACGATCTAAGAAGGGGCATTTTGACAATGCGGGAAGGGCCAATGATTATCTTCTGGGGATAAGGGTAACAGTTGGTATGTGATCAATAACACGTGATCTGCTATACCTGAAGTATCTAAAACAAGAACAATTAGAATACGAATAAAATCACAATTTTATGAACAAAATCTTTACATAAACAACTAACAACCAACCATTTTCAAAGATAGGAAATATAAATAAACGCATACGGCAATAAATCTCCTTTTTTTATCGTCTCACGTTCGCAAATACTATATTACCGGCCACTCTTGTCCAGCATTAAAACAGTCCTTTAATGTATTATTTACAAAGGCATAATATCAATTTATGAAGGTAATGGTATACCAATATTTTCCACCATGTTTTTAGTACGTGCCCCTTTCCCTCAAGAGCCCTATTTTTAGCGATACCCATTAATTTTGGGAGAAAAAAAACCGCCTTCTACATTAAATGTTATATTTAAATTAAAAAAAATAATAATACCACCAGATATCAGCTGCTTTTAAACAAGTAGGAGATGGGAATTTAATTGCCCTTTCAATAATATTAAATCCGTCATTATTTTTTCAGATCGCTACGTCATAATTGGAAATCATCGTGATGCTTGGGGGTTAGGTTCTATCGACCCTACGAGTGGCACGGCTACAATGCTCGAGATTTCGAGGGTTTTCGGGAAACTCAGGAAAGAAGGTAAGAAAGGAGGATATTAAGTGGAAAGGCAATTCATTAGAAACTTCAATGATTGGGGTGAATATATTGGCGATTGTTTCGAGTGAATGACATTTATTTCTAGATTTTCATCCATGTTTAAAAAAGAAAGACAGAATGAAAGAAGAAGGAAGAAAAACAAAACAATACATGAACACATGACAAAACAAAACAACAATATGTAGGAAAAAAAGAAGGAAAAAAGGTTCTTTCTTCTCATAATTGCTGTATGTGATACAAGCATATTACCTGATTTCAATATAATATGGTGACTGAGTTTTTTTTGGTACTCCCCTCATTAAAAAAAAAAGGATTTTAAAAGAAAAACGAAAAATAGGATTGTTAAATATTGACTAATTTAGCGGATCCTGAGCCTTTAGATTCTCTTTTAGACATAAAAATGTCATATTATATAAATATGTTCTGAATCATCATCAAGAGTCTCGTCTAATCGACAATTTGCGGCAGGTTGATGGTGGTTTCGCTAAACATTCGAAATAGTTAATGACAACATTACGTAATCTTCATCCAGGCTGGAGACCCAGAAGAACATTGATGTTTTGTTCATTTGGAGGAGAGGAATACGGGTTGATTGGCTCTATCGAATGGACAGAGGTAAGAGCTGACAGTTATCTAAAAGTTTTATCACTTAATATATCACTTGAAAAAAAAGTAATGTCCATTCTACATTTGCCATACTCCACCCTAGTGAGGTAAATGGGTACCCGGTAAAAAGAAATTCTTTGAATGCTTGAGCACCTTTTCATGGTAGCTCGGCTAAAGCCGGGGGGAAATGATATGACTGCAGGGCCCTCAGGGAGAACAGTATGTCTACTGATTAGGCTACCCTGGGTAAACAAGACATGTTATTATTATTATTATTATTATTATTATTATTATTATTATTATTATTATTAGGCTATTATTATATTGTCCATTACTCAAGCGATTACGTAATTTATATTTTTGGATGGAATCTAAAAAAATAGGTCCGTTTTAGTTGGAACTGTGCACTTGCGAAATTTCGAACTAAAATACATATAACCTCCTGTAGACAATATGACATAAATTGCTTCATTTTGACTTCTTTTCACTTCATTTGTAGTCGTGTTTTAGTTAATGAGGTTTACCTTACAAACATCCATATAACTTTCTTATTCTGTATTCCTGCAATGAATCATTTTGTAAATTGATACAGGCCGCTGTCCGATAGAGTGATACTCATGATAAACGCCAATAGTTGTATGAATATGGAACACGTGATTATTCTTTTTATCAACCCATCTCTCAAAATTTAGGAATTCAATCGAATCTTAACCGACAGAGCGGTAACTTATCTAAACCTTGATATAGCGGTCATGGGTGAGTCAAATGATTATAATATTCTATGTCCATGCATATTCCTTTCCTATACGCATTGTTTTAATACTAAAGCTCATATGCATATCGTCTTTGGACTACAAGAACATTCTCTTTGAAAAGTTCACAATATTGAACTCAAACAGACATGATTTTGCGTCCATTTGGCACCCGTCACTTTCTGATACCAGCCATGCCAGGTGATACTTCAGCAAAAACGGGAATATTCTTCATGAAAAATTTGGAATTTCAGTTTCATGCCCCCGATGTGGAGCAATATAGCAAAAGTCTTCTTACGATTTTTTTTGTAGCAAACTAAAAATATCGAATAGGAGAAAAAACCTGATCCTGCTCTTTTCAATGCATTTTCATTATGACCAGAACCTCATCTTTACAATATTTAAATAATAATAATAATAATAATAATCTTTTAAAGTCCACTCCAAATATTATTAAGTTAAACCGAAACGGAAATTATTTTTGCCCAATTGATCGTGAGGCCGCGGCAGCCACTGAGCAGCGCCAGATCGACGTTGCTCTATCCCTTATTGTTGAACGCCAACCGAGGTAGCAGGTATCTTTTAACGTCTTTTGGTATGACGCGACCGGGGTTCGAACCCACGACCTCCCGGTTGTGAGGCGGACGCTCTACTGACTGAGCCAACTAAATCTTAAATAATAATGTATTTATTATCTTAACATTTAAGTATCACCTTTTCATTCATTATAATTAAAATAATACCATGTCCTTGTTCCCTTATCACTATATCAGACAACTTTTACCTCCGTTCTTCGGCAACTCCACATCTACGCCCGATCGTCTACGAAGCGACCCGAAAGGTTTGTCGGGTTTTCCCCTTGTTCTTCGTTTAAGTTAAATGAAAAGTAGACAGTTATTCCCTTTCCCTTTATTCCCTTATTCTCTCGTGTATTCCCTGATCAACTTTTCTTTCTTTTTTCTTCTTCCTTCTATTCCTCTTTCTAGTTCCGTCTTTCTCTTTCTCTTTCTCTCTCTCTCTCTCTCTACTTTTTTGATGACACAGGAGGTTTTTAATGTTTTTAATATTCGGAATATATTTAAATTTTAACGTAATATTTGTAATATATTTAGATTTTGATGTAATATTCGTAATATATTTAGATTTTGACTTAATATTTGTAATATATTTAGGTTTTGATGTAATATTTGATTCTCATTTTGTTTCATTATGCATGATTTAAAGTCGTACGTTTTAGTCATTCATATTTTAATCGTTTATTGTGTTGTATATTGACTTTGTAAATTGAATAATTTCAGCTTCCCAGCTGCATGTTCTTTTATTTCAATAAACCAAATCAAATCAAATCAAATCAAATCAAATTATCGTTTATTTCTGTACGAGTATCATGAAAACATATCAACGAATAATTGAAAGGATATTTGGTAGAATATTATGATAGAAAAATAACATTGATCCGTGCGGGTTTTATCACTAATTATGTTCGAAATGATATCAATGCTAGCTATATGGTAAACATGTAACATTGATTTGAGGATTCGGGTTTAAGGAAATAGTGTCACCAATGTTTGAAAGAATACGCTACAAAATGATAGAGAAATAATAATGGTCTATTAAAGGTATTTTTTGAAAGTACATCAACTACAGTTTTGAAATGGTATACTAGAACATTATGTCTGAAAGCTTGTACAATTTGGTATCAAAAAAAATAATGGAAGTAGAAAGATTTCGCCACACGATAATGATGTGTTTTTGATATGACTACATAATTCATATTTTTTGCCTTCGCCAGTTTGCACTGGTGCCCCTTTTCACACAAAAGCTGTTTCACCAAACGCCATGAGAAAAAAGGTTATTTTAAACCAGACAGAGTCATCATCTGAAAACCGAAGTATTTTTAAAATGTTATCAGAGATGTCAAACTACTAATTAATATTTCTACATTTTGTAGTTTTTGTAGCAAAGATAATATATAAAGGCCAGTTATTTTCAGAATTTGCATTATTTGGTTAGTTAATAGTGGAAGAATAAATGTATTCATTCGTTCATCCATTTCGTAGGTGCCTGATCCGGATCCATCGGATACCCGGAAAACTGTGTATGACACAATGCTAGAACGCCAACCAGATCCAGAGAATCCGGAACTGCCTCGGTGAGTTTGGTTTTGAACATTGTAACAATATTCTGTTGCAGTAATTGCTTATAATTATGTTCCTAAAGTGCTTAAAGCGCAATTTCAAGATGATTACAATTTACTTGAAATATATTTTTAACAGCAATATATTAAGAAAGTTGATACTGTGTTAAAATACAGTACCAACATCATGATTAAAAACAATATAGTCGGCCATCATATCTGTTGTATTCAAAAGGAAATACTCTTGCATTAAAAGTAACAGGATACAACTTACTGCACATAAATCGTACAGTTTGGGGTCATCAACTTTCTTTTCCCTCCAATTTTCTCTCTCTTACACACACACTTTCCCGCTCTCTCCAGAATTCTGCGTATTGGTGGGGGCAGTGACTATTATGGCTTCGAGAAAAGGTTGGGAGTGACCTGCATTAGCGGCTACTATTTCTACGATAGCGTAAGTGATGTCACGATTGGTTCACATCTTATATAAAAACAAGAATCTGAAAAAGACGCAAAAGAATAATAACGGAAGGAATGATCGAAAAACAATTATATAGTTTACCATTGGTAAAGTCTATTTTGGGGATTTCTTAGTTATAGGTGTAGGGAAAAAGAAACATTTATAACCTCAGAGGAGTGGAAACCATTTTCATCAGGAGCCCAACAATTTACTTTCCACTATGTTTGGTGTTGAATCGACTTCAAGATTAGGGGAACCCACACTTGCGTAGGGGTTGAGTTTTTTTTAATTTCACTATTTTGCCAACTAATTTATACTCCGAAACGAAGTGCTTCTCATGATTATACTTCGCTGGAAAATGATCATTCATTTTTCCCCTATAGGCAACCTACAACATCAACTTCTACTCGCTCTATCACACGTCTTACGAAACGATCCGTCTCATGGAGACATACATAGATCCTGAATACAAATTCCATCAGGCGATCGCGAGGACCTTCGCAGAAATGGCGCGCATTTTGGCCGAGAGAGTGGTGTTGCCGTTTGACGTCGAGCCTTACGCTAGTGATCTGACCACGATGTGGATGAATCTTAAGAACACGTCACAGGCGAGAAATATTGAAGCCCATGATATTTCACTAGGTAGGCATATTGAAGTGTTTTTTTCTTCTAATTCATGTCCATGTTACTTATAGTTAAGTTAATAAGAAAAAGAGGAGTGATACAGAGTTTGTATTAACAGTAGACCTGGTAGAGGCTACAGTAGCCTACATGGTTGCATTGATCAAGAGCATTGTCACATGCCGTTATATATTCAAATACCGATATAAAACGTAACACTTTTTTTACAGGTTTTATGAGAGTTATTGTCCCACTAACAGCCTAACCCCTGCCCTTCACCCCCCCCCCCCCCCCCGCTAAAAAAAACACACACAACAACCGAACAAAATAATGAAACACGTTTTCATACAGTGTATATTATTTATCTTCACGTACTTTATTCGTAGTTTATATACTCCTGTTGTCTCTCTCTCTCTCTCTCTCTCTCTCTCTCTCTCCTCACTCTCTTATTGAACGATAATTCTGTTCTAAGTTATCGTTTTAATACCAATATATACAAATCCAAATGTTTGGTATATGTTTCATCTGTTAAATTCTAGAATCCCTCGAGCAGGCGATTGCCGAGTTTGCAACGATTAGTTCACAATTTCAAGATCGACTGGGGACTGTGGACACCCAAAGGTAAGCATATTTTTTTGTACCGCAATGTGGACCAATGTGTATTTTTGGAGAGACACATTCATCACCTTTCATAAGTCTACAAATAACTGAATAGCATTTCATGTTGATTTTAAATCATAATATGTCGTTTGTTATATCGTTGCTTCTTCGGCATGATATATTAGTGACATTGTGACATTTTTTGGGCATTCGTAAAGAAGAAATAAAGAGCAGTACCATATTTCATATCGGCACAAACCTATTAAATATAAAGCAAAGTAGTAACAAGTAGAATCTATTGATTGTGTACCATCGGGATATAGCTATTAATTTGATGAAAATTAAATTCATTTGAGCAAATTGATATAATTATAAGTAAAACTGTCTTTCAATTTTACTTTAGTCGAACTGGATTACCAATTCTGAAGTACAATTTGCCTCTCTTTCCTTCTTGAACACACCCCTTTCTCCCCCCCCCTCTCTCTCTATATCCCCTTTCTCTCTTCTCTGTTCCTTCACTCTTTCTCTCTCTCTCTCTCCCGATATCAGTACGGTAGCTGTGAGGCAGGTCAACGATCAGTTGATGTCACTTGACAAGGCTTTTCTTGGTGATTTACCCGGAGACACTCTGGACAGGTGACTACAATATAATTCTCATTGTTAGATACGAAAGATCAAAATCTTATCAAAATTGCATACATTTTGAGAGATAGCTAGGGGCTTTACTTCCCTCGCGCCTTTAGAAATTTGCAATTTTATAAGAGACACGTGCTAGCTCTAAAGATGCATGCTTCTAAGTATCCCAATACATATATGCTTATATCTAAACACATACATAAATGCTTTAAACCTTTGCATAATGATGGTTCTTATACAGAACACAGAATTAATGCCCACAATGCCTGAAACACTACGAATAACCAGGGCCATTCCCAATGGGCCTGTGTGAAACAAAATTGTTTTATTTTACGTTTGTTGAATTTTGAAATGGCATTGATTATTTTATTGTAGAGTCAAGTTATTCTTGCACTCTACCTTCGATTTTTGTTCAATTCTAAAAAAGAAAGAAAGAAAGAATGTTTGGCTTTATATTTAAGAAAATATGGTTTACCTCCATACCCTCCAACTGGTATACCAATTTTTTTCTACAAATTTGACATGCCCCTCCCCATTGCAGGCATCGGAGTTATTTAAAGATTTCTGTATTTGACTATTTGTAATAACTGCGTTGAAAAAAAAATTGCAATAAAATTGACATCAAGGAATAAACATGTTCAAAATTTCGCTGATCCTTTTTTCTTTAGACGTGGATTTTTTGCCCATCAAATTTTATCATCCATCTTTTCGTCACACGCAGGCATCTGCTCTTTTCCGGGCGGAAGACCCAGGAACGCTCGACAGACAAAGTCCCTTCAGGAACGTTTCCCGGTATCCTCGATGCCCTGTATGAAATCGACGACGACCCCGACCAGACAGGTCGTTGGATCGTGGTCGCTCAACAGGTCGCCATCCTAACGCACGCCGTCGAAGCTGGCAGTTCAGTCTTACGAGATGTGACGTCATGGTGACATCACAAACTTGAATGCAATGTGTTATTGCCTTTTCTTTTCTTTTTATAGATAAACGTTTCATATGTGAATAGGGCCTAAACAGTATGTATAGCAACATTCAATATTTAGATCGCGATCACCCAATGAACGTACTTTAGCTGCATCAAGAACTCATTTGTTAATTTGAGGAAGGTAATACTGTACATACCGTACGGGCGGATTTTTTTTTTTTTTTTTTTTTTTTTTTGGGGGGGGGGGGGCACAACTGGCCCATGCAGCCCCCTATTTAAAAACTAAATCGTTTGCCATTTCGAAATCACCCCTCTTAAAAAATGCAACGACAAAGCAAAACAAATCCTGGAACTGTTTTCGAAATTTCACCCTTCCTTTTTTTCTTCTTCACAAAATTGAACCTCCCCTGGATTATTGTATTATCCAAACATTTGGGCGGGTGTGTATGGTGCCAGACCATAGGAAAAAAAATTACATAGTGCGAGACTACCAAGCACATTGGCCCAAATTCACAAAGGAGGTTTGTCGACAAACCTAGGTTTATTTGCGTCATATGAGTGACGCGTTTTTTTAATTTTTTACAAGCCTTTGTGAATTCGGGCCTGTAGGTCGATATATTTGAATTAATCATTACATACACAACATTCCTTATTTCGAATGCTATTTTGTGACGTATGTGCATGATTTTTCTTAATAATTCAATGAATGCTTCATTATTTCCGATCTTGCATTATATTTTGCCATTTCTTTTGTACTTTTGTTTTTCGTTTGTGAAGCAAGACTGATGATGGCAGCTGACAAAATGAAGAGAAAGGAGAGAGAAAAAAAAAGAGGGAGAGAGAGAGGGAAAGAAAAAAATAAAGATATGGTAAATCAATTGAGAAATTGAATTGTTGGAAAAGACCGAAAGATAAATCTCTCAACAGAAAAGAGAAATCAAAGCAAGGGATAGAGAGAGAGAGAGAGAGGGGGGGGTGGAGGGAGATAAAGAGAGAGAGAGAGAGAGAGAGAGAGAGAGGGGGTGGAGGGAGATAAAGAGAGAGAGAGAGAGAGATATAAACATAAACTAAATCACAATATTGATTGGTTGAAAGTAATGTCTCTTATATGATACAAGTATTTTATATGCAAAGTGGTCCTAGATCATTTAACACACCTCAACAAAGACTTCATCCACTGCTAATCTCTTTCTGATAATCTATTTTGTATCAATACATCTTAAAATTTACATGTACTCTAGTGATCATGATAATGAAAATGCATGCATAGGCTATATATTTGTTAAGAGAACGAAAATAACTACAACACCATACAAAGTAGCAATACAACAGACAAAATGCGTATTCAATTATTATCACGTACCCATGTACGCTGTTTATTTCTTTATACAATCTTAGACAATACTTCAAGCCCTGAGGTCTGGCAATCAATACAATACAACTAAACACTTTTATTGATTTTCCTATTAGAAAAGGCATTGAATGTCCAATTCAGCAATTTTTAATCTTGATTCACTGGTGTTCCAATTACCGATGGAAAGAAGTTTCTATCATTTCAATTAGAGAGTCGAGGATGTAATGCAAGAAATGTTCCTGAATATGTTTACTTAATTTTTTTTCCTGTCTTCATGACCATAGTCACCATACATGTGGGTGTCAGAGGGGATGAAGCCTCTTGGTAATAACATTTTCCAGGTATGTTAACATTTTTATGAGACAGCAAAGCAAGGGACAAATATTTAGACTGTTTGATGTCCTAATCATTTTCTGGCTCATAAAATATGAACCTTGGGCTGATTTTGCACAACTTTCTTTCAAATGTCACAGTACATATATACCTATCATACGAACCCAGTAATTAACATTACATATAAATTCCAATGTATAGACTCCTCAAAAAAGTTCTGCATTTCAAGTTTGAGCGTTGATATTTCTCTTGTAACTGCATTAGCATTATTGATGCTGGTATCATCTAAAAGCAGAGATGCCAACTTTTGGAAAACAGAAATAGGGAGGATTTGTAACCGTCACCAAATAATGTGCGCGTAGCGCACATCTCGAGCGCGTAGCGCCCGACCCATGCGGCCGGGGTCCAGGGCCCGCCTTAGGGCCCTGGAAGCTCTGGGGTTCTAGATGCTCTCTGGTGCAATCTGAGCTTTATTTTGGAGTATTTTACATGTGTATTTAGTTAAATAATTCCCACTTTGTACAAAATGCATGATGAATTCCTTTCAGACTTCCGAATAAACGGGTACTTGATACTGTATTCGGTCTTATACTTCTGAGACCATTTCTTGGTCTTCTTTTGCTGATTTTCGTCCATTTGGATTCTGTGGCAATATCCACGCATTGGTTACGGCGATCCATCAACAATCTTTCGCTACTCTTTAATTTGTCTTTTAACATAGTGGAATTACTACATGCTAAAGTTAGCAGACGTTATTTCTTATTCAATTCACAGATATATACTGATAAGCGCCCTCCCCCCCCAAAAAAAAAAAAAAAAAAATCATAATTAAAAAAAAAAAAAAAAAAAAAAAAAAATCATAATTTAAAAAAAAAAAAAAAAAAAAAAAAATCATTTTTTTTTTAAAATCGGGAGGATAAGGATGGTGATCGTAAGGTCGGGAGTTGGGGTGTATTATCGGGAGCCTCCCGACGAAATCGGGAGGGTTGGCATCTCTGTAAAAGCCTGTTTATGCCCCTTTACAATGATGCCCTATTGGAAATGATCATGTTATCAGTACACCTGATTATGGGGCCAATTCAAAAGTGAAATGTTGCAATATGCATTGTTATTTTCAATAGTGAATTCGTCATTTGTTTGGAGGATGGATTGTGTTTTGAATGATATTGAGGCGGTCACTGTTGACAGTATAACAATGTATTTTGCAACATTTCACTTTTGATTTGGCCCGATATTCAGGTGTACTGCACATTACATAATCATCACAAAATGTCACATGTTGCATCATTGTAAAGTGGAATAAACAGGCTTTTCAATTATACCAACGTCAAGTATAGTATGTAAAGTGACAAAAGAGATATCAATGCTCAAACCTGAACTGCAGAATTTTTGTTTTTGGAGGAGTTCAGATGAGCAGTAACGTTGGGTTGTTAAGTTTATATCTTTGAAATAAAACAAAAAATCAGACGTATTTCAACAGGATGTGCCATTGCATGTACAGACAGAGTCATATTACTGTGGGATTAAGAATGAATCTGTTCCCTTCATGCCTGTGAAGATCGTGTACTTATGTGTCTGCATGGTCAAATGCCACTACTTTATAAAGAGGAATAAATCCAATATGGAGAACATTATATTTTCTCGTGTTTTTCAGCAGAATGCTATAACATTCATATATGATCACGTGTTCTTTAACTTCAAGATCTATAGCAAAATAAATAAAGTATCTACATGCAAAATGTATAAACTTTGTTTTAACTTTTTCTGTACATATAATCTTTTCTTAAATACATAGTTACAAGCCCATAGGCAAGGCATATTTCATATGAATGTACATCAATCTAATATACATGACAACTCACATACACTAATGTCAAATCAAAATAGGCAAAGTAATGAGCCACATTCTTATAATCGTAAGTCAACATAGATATGAATAATACTTTTTAATGCCCCTATCAGGAATTTGCAAGCCCTCAAAAACTCATCTCAAAATTTATCTCTAATGCTTAGCAAAATGAGTTTATGAAAGTACATGTATTTGCAAAAACTAAATACTTCACTCTATGAGTGAAGCCCCCATTTTGTACACAACAAATAGGGTATATAAAACACTGCCAGATGCAAATTTCAAAATTTGTAACAAAAAATGACTGTCATTTTGCTAATACATGTAATGCATATTTGGCGTCCGTACTTTCAGAAAAGTTTTCAATTACCGGTATGACATTTAACATTTAATGAACATTGACACTTTGGACCTTTTATTAGTTCTGAGATTTTCACTGTGCAAATCCCAGCAATGCTCTTCAAAGTTTTGAACTTTCACTAATAAATTTACATGATAATAAGCACTCGTTTGTTGATTTGGTCTTTAGAGCTTAGAGACTTCGGTGGTAAGCGCTTCATAAGCACCATTTTTATCATTATTATTATTATACAAGGCCAAATTAAACAGATACTTGATGCTATTTCAACCTAACTAAACAAAATATGTGTTATTTACTCTTTCAAGTCAAATTTTGCATAAGTCAAACTATATTTTTTGGGTGCTCCCACCAGATACGACTTTAATATGCCGAGTTAAATGTAACTTTTGAAGGTCAGTCCTGTAGGTGATGAAAAGCAAGATTACATAGGTGGTTATAATGTCAAGCTATCTATGAGTTAAGGGTCATTGTTCAACAGCTCAAGAGGAAAATTTTTCATCTTATTATATTTAATTGATTATCTTAACTATGTTTCCATCAATGAAGGTTTATCGCTTTCTCTCTCAACATTCAGGGATCAGGGATGACGATTTACTGACAATCTACACCAAATCAAAATACAGTCCATCTACTTCTATGTTCTGGTTGAAAAAGTGTCTCTTGTTATTCTCCCCCTTTTTTGCCTCCATACAAAGTTCTTACACGTTGAAGTTAAATGACTCTCTCAAGAAAATCTCAAGGCTAGGTTTAGTCCTATCTTATGAATACAATCTGACCTCTGCCATTAAATAAAATAAATGTAGATCCCAAAAAGTGAAAAGTAATTTTACAAATGCTCCCCAATAACAAAAGGTATTTCATGGTAAATGGGGCATTCTAAATCATGATCAAGTGAATAATTTTAAGGCAATTGTCAGAGGAGAGCATTCTGAAGCATTCATACTTGGCAATAATTTCATATCCCATCGATCATACATGATGACTTTTTATGCAATGGGTTAGGACTTCCTGCTTTCCGAAACTTTCTTTGATTTTCTTGTTGGCTCTCTCTTCTTTTCACTATCATGTAACCTAGATCTGACCTTTTTATTCTCTTCTCTTGTTCGGGCTCTCTTCTTTTCTTCATGTTGCCTACGCTCTTCTTCTAATCTTCTTCTAGCTTCTCTTCTTTCATCTTCCTTTCTCCTATCCAATCTTCGACGGTCTTCCTCTCGTTTCCTTTCCAAAGCTTTTTTCCTGTCCTCTTCCTTTCTCCTCTCAGATGCTTCCCGCCTATCTTCTTTCATCCTTCGGGATCGTTCCTCATCGATGCGCCCTTTTCCTGTTCGCTCTCTGTCCTCTCTCTTGGGATGTTCCCGATTGTCTCTTTCCTGCACTTCCCTATGTGACCTCCGGTCCTGGTCTGATGAGCCACTTCTTCCTCTCTCGCCTTTTCCCTTTACATCAAGTCTACGGAGGTCGGAACTCCTCTCCTTCTTTCCGCTGGAGGAATCCCTACGAACGGATCTGTGGAGCTGGCTATGACTATGCCCTTGGTGATCTCTCCTATGTCTCTGATCTGTTTTTGATTTCTCACTTGGTTCTTTTCTGCCGTGTCTTCCATCACAATCCTGAGCATGCTCTTCTTCTCCTTCCTCTTCTTCAAGAATCTCACCTTCTTCTTCTGAATCCTCCTCACACTTCTGCTGATCCCCATTGGCCTCCTCCTCTTCCTTTGTATCTAGCTTTTTATTCTCCTTGTAATCTCTATCAGTGCCTTTCTCTCTATCCTTAGATACATCATCTTCTTCATTTTGTTCTTCAGGCTCACTTTCCCAATCAAGCTCACTCTCGACTTCATTACTTTCCAACAGGCCTTTGCCAGAGATGGTCTTCTTATGGCTTTCGATCTCTCCAACTGTAGATGGTTCATCACGACTCACACAAGATTTCAAGGGGTCATGTTTACTTTCTAGATCAGAAGTATCACTCTCTGACTGGTTCAACTCCTCGCTCTCCTCTTCACTCTCCTTACAGGAGTCATCCTCCTGCTTTCTTTTCCCTTGACAAGAGTTTGCAGGCTGAACATCAACAATGTAGACACTATCCTCCTGTTCTTCCTCCTCCTCATCCTCTTCAAAGTCAAGTTCACTTTCATCCCCATCATCGTCTATCAAAATGGGATTACATGAAACATGGGCTTCATCTTTGCCTTCTCTTTGGTGTGCTAAAGTTCCGTCACTTAGGTTTTCTTTTTCGACATTTTTCTCCTCAACCGTCACTCTGTTTGGAAATAAATCTTCCTCCTTTGCCTCACTTAAGGGTGAATGTCTTTTCTCAGTGCTGTAGGAGGCACCAGCTACCTCAACCTCACATGACTGATGTCCATCTCTATTGACTCCAGCTTCTTCACTGGCTAAGGCATCACTAACACTTTTGTCCACGTTTTCAAGGTTTAGAGGGTCTATTTTGGAAGGCCTTAACTCTGAAGCTTCATTTGGCATGTAAGTCTTGCTTTTCTCTTTCTCCTTGATATTGTTCCCAACAGTTCTGCCAATATCGATTTTTGTTTCTTTTTCGTCTTTAAAGGTTTCATTATTCTCTTCCATACCTATGGGATCTGTAGCATATTCCATGTCTTGGGCACATCCATCATCAAAGAATGGAGCAGCTACAGTGACAGGCCCTTGGTCAGGTTCAGCACCCATCTTGGTAGAGGAATCTTGGAACTCAATATTACTCCATTCACAAGTCAAATGCAGTGAGGTATCTGTCTCATCAACTGTTTCCTTCAGGACACCTCTACTTTCATCAAAGGACAGATCAACGTGTCTCTTCACCTTGGGGGCATTTTCATGCATAAAGCTGTCTAGATAACCACTTGCTGCAAGCAGGGACACTGCATCATTATCTTCATCGGCAACATGATCATCACTCTCAGATTTATCATCATTTACTACAAGGACGTCCTTTTCACAGGACTGTACTGCGTCATCATGAGCAGGTTCAGATGATTTACTGGTGTTCAACTCCGCTGATGTATCACTTAGACTAGTACTCACATCTTGCACCTTTTGTGTCCTTTCCAGGAGAGTTCCATTTGTCACCATCTGATCAGGTGTTGCATTTTTCACTTGTAATTCAGAAAATCCTTCCCCATTTTTGCTTGGATCAGGCACAGGTTCACTTGTAATTGTTTTTGGTGGTATGTGATGCAGATCTAAGGCAGATGTTCCAAGACTTTCACTGATCTCTGTTTCAAGTTTGTCATGCCCTTCTGTCGGCTTTTGGCTTTCATCCATGTCAAGAGCTGATATATTCACCAATGGATCATTGATCTCTTTGATCAGATCATCAACTTTTTTGATGGAGTTCATAAAACTATGCCTTTGGTTTTCTGAGGTGGTGTTAACACAGGATAGGTATGATGTATCATCCATAGATGAAGATAGGCAGAGATCCTCAAACAGAATTCCTCTACTCACGTTGGCATCAGCTTCTGTTGCTCCTTGCCCGGCCTGCATCTCACCTGCACAGACTGATTCCTTGATAGGTGTAGAAATAACTTGCTCGGATAAAGCCTCAGTACTCAGGTTTGCACCGACAGTTTCACTTTCGACAGCATCTTCAAATTTGAGGATTCTTTTACCTCCACTTTCATCCTTTTCATGTTCCCCTTCTTCTACAGGAGAACTTGATGTCTCAGTCTTTGGCACTTCTTCAATTTCTCCACAGGCTCCCAAGGTTGATTCAGACACATGCATTATACCTACTGATTCAGATTCACTAATGGGTGTAGGACGATTATCTACCAGTGTTTTAGTGAACTCTGATACAACCTTTTCCTTATTCACATCATCATCTGGACGTCCTGGTGCAATCTCTGAATCATCCAGACCAGTTATAGGTGGGAATGCGTTTTTGCTGACAAGCTCCTCAACAAGGCCATCTTCACATGCCTTGCTCTTTTGAGCTGACGCATTTTCTTCTGTCTGTGATTGTATTGAATCATCACTTTTCGTATTTTCTTTCAGTCTTTTCTTTCTTTCTAGAGCCTCTTGATCAGAACTTCTTCTCCTCTTGTGCTTCTTGCCTCTTCTTGGTGGTTTGAGGAAATGCGTTGTGCTCTCCGTACTTTTAGAGTGACTATGTCTGTGCTTGGATAATCGCTTCTTTTTCTTTTCTGACGACTTCTGTTTGGATTTCTTGGTTCTACTTGCCTCTTCATCATCACTGACGATTTCTCCTTCTGATAGCTCACGTTCTTCTATGATCTCCTTGTTCAGACCAGATCCTGCATAATCTGTTAATTGCTTCAGGACACCACTATCGGCCTGCAACCCTGATGCATGCAGAAAGGATGTATCACTCTGCGTGGTATCATAGGCATCGCTAACGCTTGTGTGCAGTACCGTTACCTTACTAGACGTACATTCAATAGAGTCTCTGATTCCACAGGCAAGGACAGTGTGGCCTTCTTCATAAGTACAAGGGTTGGTACCACCTGCATCAAGGCGATTCTCATCGGCAATGTCCGCTTTTCCAGGATCATCGCTGTTGGAACCAGCCTTCCACTTTTTGGCATGACGTAGGGTTTCTTTCTGAAATGAAGATGATAATCTGTGCTTTCGTTTTCGTTCACTGCCTTCATGTCCTCTCTCCTTCTTTCTTACCTCTCCAGGATGACTTTCTTTATGGCTCGATTCCGTTTTTGTCCATTCTGTCAAGCCATCCAAACACAAATCCTTTGATGACCTTCTCCTGTCATATCTTTGAGATTTCTTGGGAGAGGAAGAACCACTTGTACGTTTGTTTAGCATAGCCTTAGCTTTAGCAACAGACTCCTTTGCGATGCTAGACATCCTGTCTCTGGCCCTACTCTGGCCCCTTTCCCTGCTTGAAGGCATTTTAACACTGTTCAATGTTTTCCCATTTTCCTTAGACCTTTGCAAGTCCTTTCTTGTGGAATCTCGTATCGGTGTACTAGATCGTCTACTATCCCTTCTGTCTCTATCTCTTCGTCTGTCCTTTGAAACATTTTCTCTGGGAGTTCTTGATTTGCTGAAGGCTAGAGATTCAGCTTGCTTATCTCTTGAGTCCCTTGCTGACCTTGAACTCTTAGAAGTAGATGATGATTGCCTTTGAGAAACTTCCTCCTTCCTTTGTTTAAGATCATTGGGTTTGTTACGAGACTTGCTATGCGGTGCCCTATCGCGGGATTTACTTCTAGATGATCTCCTCTCATGGGATATACTACTAGAAGATCTACTTGGAGACAACCTTTTGTCATCGGACTTACTCGTGGATGACCTTTCACGTGAACCACTCCTTGGCTGTACTTTTCTTTGGTCCTGTTTAGATCTGTCCCTATCGCGGGATTTACTTCTAGATGATCTCCTCTCATGGGATATACTACTAGACGATCTACTAGGAGACAACTTTTTGTCACAAGATTTACTCCTGGAAGACCTCTTGTCATTTGATCTGCTCCTAGAAGATCTACTTGGAGACAACCTTTTGTCATGGTCCGACTTACTTGTGGATGACCTTTCACGTGAACCACTCCTTGGCTGTACTTTCCTTTGGTCCTGTTTAGATCTGTCATCAGATAATTTTGTAGAGGACCTCTCTCCAGATCTACTCCTAGTGGCTCTTTCAATTGATCTACTTCTTGATCTGTCTTTCAGATGATGTGAATATCTCTCATTAGTCTTTTCTCTCTGTGCTTCAGATCTTGGCGCAGCAGAAATTATAACCTCTGGCTTTTGAACCCCTAAATCTTTTTGGTCACTGCGTCTCGTTGCATCCTCAGTGTTTGGCTCCATAGTCCTTTGAAGTGGACTTTCAACTGAACCCTTCATCGATGGTCCAACCTTGTCCTTCTCTTTGGTCTCAAAACTCAACGTTTCAATCTGATGCGATGACTGCCGAGACAGGTGCAGCAAAGTGTCCCCGATAGACCTCTTTGCACCACCTGATTCAAGTTTATCTGAGGACAGATGTGGCACTTTGGATGATTGTGACGTTGAGGTTGCAGACTGCTGTTGATTCTTTGCTCTTTGCCTCCGCACAAACATAGTCTCTCGTACATCTCGTTTTTGTTCCTTATCACTGTCACTGTCTCCTGTTCTGTTCATAGCCCTGGGGGGAGGCCCAGCGTTTGGACCTTTGGGATGCTGAGCTCCATTCTGCCGCAGGGGGCCAGGCTGCTGCCGCTGTTTGGGACCCCTCCTTGTCTTGCGTGACCTTGAAGAGAAAGAATTCGCTGATGGTCTTCTTCCATCAAGTTGCCTAGAATATAAACACCAAAAGATAAAGACTGATGAGTAAACAAATCAGAGACTACAAACATGTTTAGTTTAAAGGAGACAAGATAAGGTCAGATAAGTATTTATAAGTTAAAGGACTTGTAACATAAAAATGACCTCACACTCACAAGCACTAATTTATTGTTTCTCTATTCATACTACAATTCATTTTTATCCTTATGTGACATGAATCAGAATGAACTTCTAATTATCTTACAAAATCTTACAACTAAAGCATGTTTACATATGCCGCTGTAAACAGCTGCATTTTTCTTTTTTGTACCTATTTGCCGGCAATAAGGCCGCACCCCCAACTTCGACATTTCGTAGAGGGAAAAAGAAAAAATGGACCAAACAAAATAGTCGCAATATGTGAACAGGCCCTTAGTAGTACTTACATTTCACGTAATTCATTGAGTTCTCTCTCCTTGCGCTGTATCTCCATCTTGGCTGTCTTTAGCAGAACAGAGATGTTGCTCTTGAGTACTCGGTTCTCTTTGGTCAAGGTATCGTTCTGTACAAAGAAATATTATACAAACCATATGAAATGTCCACCAGATGTTAGGCTTGCAGCTAGGTCTAAGTTGGTTTTAACAAAAAGTAAGTAAGTAAATAGAGTAAAGTAGACAAAGCGTAGAGTACAGAACAAAAATATCATCAATTTATGTTATCATCCCCAAGCACTTTCTCCCTTTGGGTACTTCTCAAATGTATTATCGATAGCATATTATTATAGGTCTTCTAGAGAGAAATGACCCTCCTGAGTCATTATCATACATTTTTGAAAAATTTGTAATTTTGTGTGTTGTAACAAATGGGAAAGTACATCACAAAGACACTACCGATTCAGCCAATTTGAAGAGCCCATACACCTATAGTGATTATGACTTTTAAAAATTCGTAACTTTCCACTTTTTGTCCAACTTCATTCAAACTTTCACCAGTCTACTTCTCTGATTTTTCCACTTTCCTCTAGAATAGTTTGCTATAAAGGATGGATTTCCATTCATAACGATCCTACCTTCCCACTGTAAATATGCACATCTCACTGTTTGATTTTTTTTTTTCCTTCTCTTTTTAATTTTCACAGAGACCTTGAATAGTCTAATAAGTTGACTGAAGGCAGTATTTTATACTCTTAAAACAAAATAACTCACCACTGTGGTCAACTTGCTGACTTCAATTAATGCAGCATCAAGCTGAGTTTTGAAAGACGATTTTTCTTCCTTGAGCTGGAAAAAAGAAGCAAAACATATCATGATTAACAACAACATTATAAGGATGTACACAAAATGTATAGGGGTAGAAAACACATCTATTTCTGTCTTCTACATGGTAGTTTACCTACTTCACAATAACACTGCTTTTAACAAATGCACACTACAAATATTCCAGACTTGGACAAAAGCTAACCCTAACTCTTAGCCAAACCTAAAACTTCAAAAGAACCCTATACCTTTTATAAATAAACCTTTGAGCAATTGCCTGTGGGGCATGTCAAAGCACTGCACAAATCAATTTCAATGACAGCTACGAATGATAAAAAGCAGAGCAGCGTTTGATGCAACTTTTGTAAGCAGAAGTTCACCGACATCCAGTTTGAAAGGTGTGTTTAATACAATACATGCATTTCCATGGGATGTCAGTGAACTTGTACTTATGACAGTTTCATGAAACGATTCCCCGGCTTCTAGTTAACATTACAACATTTAGTGTCAAAATTGGAAATGAAGGTGTCCAAAATGACATTGAAAAAAGTAATCCATTGAATAATGGGATTTGGAAGAGGATGGCATAGGAGAGGAAGACCAAAGATTTCATGGTAAGATGTGATGAAAAAGTAGGTTTGGTCTAAACAAAAAGGAAGCTTGAGACAAGAAGAAGTGGAGGGAGGGAGTGTCATCACAGCGTGAAAGTCAGTAACCCCTTGTAAGAGAGAAAATGCTGCCTTTATCAAAATGATGATGATGATGATGAATGTAGCCTGAAAAGAATTAAAGGGTGATGCATCTTTAACAACAGACACCCTCCTGGCAAAAAGCATGGAGACCACTACAAAAAGAAACAGGAGTTATTGCTACACTCCTCAGTCAAATCACAAGAGTCATGACAGGCATAAAAGTGCCATTCACCATCAAGATGTGATGTGAGTTGGTCTAGCGGCACGTTCACTTGGTCAGCTCTCTGTCTTCGCTTACAAACTGACTCAGGCGACCCCGGTTCAAAACTGAGTCACATCTTTTTTTATGGTGACGTTGAAGGTCGGTTCCCAGACGTAAAAAATCATATCTGATTGATACACGTCTGTAAAAACCCAATTACACACACACAAACTACAATGTTCGTTGTGGGGTTTACCTTGGCCATAGAGAGGGCAGCCTCCTCACTGTCTCTAACGACCATGTCAGTGTAAAGGTCAAGGGCGGACATGTTGGATTCATCATCAATTGCACCATCAGGAGACTTGATGTTACCCCCATCATCATCTGAGGTAAAAGAGATGAAGAAAGACGTTGACGAGAAATATTGGTGACATTATGATCAAATTATTGATGTATGAGAGCACAGAATTTGATGTTTTTGCCACCATTTTTACAGGAGGTCTATTTTTGGATTGATTTAAAAGTGACATTTCCAGTTCACAGCAATGTATTCAAAATATTTTTCGAGAGCTATTGAAAGTTTTCTACAGGTTTTCTGGAACTTTCCAGAAACATCCCTTTTAATATTTGTTTTGTTAGTGTCAGTTAGCCGTGAAGGATTGAGTGCTGGAAACCTCATAAGCTACATGTAGGTATAAAATAAACTTTCCCCCCGGTTTAGCCAGGGCTCAAATTAACAGTTGCACACATGCCAAGTCCATCCAACCTACATTTCTACAATCCTACCAGGCAATTGTTAATGACTACAGAGAGTTAAATTGCCAGTCTAGAGAATTGTCATGGAAGCTCACCTGCCCCTCCCCAAAAAAAATCTAAGTAAGAGCCCTTATGTACATTGTATGTCATGCTTACCATAGGAGAAATCATAAAGACCTTCGTCCCGTCTGTTTGACTGGATTTCTTCATCTGGTTGATCAACATCCATGGTGGTAGAGTAATCAAGTTAGTAAGTTATGGTCAAATTGTCAAACATGTGACTTGTTACTCTCATATATACAGCTGACATCGATATCATAACCAGCTTGTTTGGAGAGACAACTAGGCAAACCTATGAGATATGTAGAAAAAAAGGAGGAGAGTAAATATATAAACATTTAAAAGAAACAATAGAAACTGACTTATGCACAGAAGTGAACATGTATTTGTCTTTCCTCTTACAACACTGAATGCCTACTTGAGATATCCTCACATTTTTTCATGAGTTTGGGATTAAGAAATATCTTGATGTGCTGCACCCAAACCATGTCATGACACTTTTTACATCCGTTATCAGTAGGGGCGCTGGTACTTGTCCGAGAATGAGGATCTTCCGCATGAACGAGAATCTCCTCGTAAACGTGGACAAATCGCGTCCTTACAAAATAAGGATCTTTAGCATTTTTGAGAACGTTTTATTTCTCTGTCGCGCTGCAGGTTTCGGGTTCCCAATCCGTGTGCTGGCCTTATTCTCGGTTCAGCGCCCCTACTAATCACTATGTCCCACCAGCATTTATAAAATAATAATATGCATTATCAATTTTTCAGAATATGAATGAAGCCAAATAATGTGATGCTGATGATTTATGATGATTCAGAATCTGACAGAAGAAAAAGGGACCTAGATCTATATCTACCAGTACGCAAGAACATTCCTTGGATTTTTAAATTTCTTATGTGTGTGTGTGTAATTGGGTTTTAACAGACGTGTATCAATCAGATATGATTATTTACGTCTGGGACCGACCTTTAACGTCACCATCCGAAAGACGTGACTCAGTTTCGAACCTGCGTCCTCGGCTGAATCAGTTTGTAACTTCCACTGTTAGCTGGATTACAGGCGCACGCCACAACGCCTTGATTAGGTCTAGACTTAGACCTAGAGTAAAGGAGGGGGTTTTCGACCACTTAAGACAAAATCCTATTTTGGGGACTCTTTACTTCCTATTTATTATCATTTCTTGTTTAAATCATGAAGCAAATATTATTACTTTTTAAACAAAAAAAGAATCCGAGAAAAAAAATCACAAATTGCCATTACAATATTCATTTCAATTTTCACTTTTTCGAAGGCAGTTATCGACATAGCGAGCCAGTTTTCGACCACATGTACAAAGTCAATAGGAAGCGCCCGCACGCACCACGCGTTTCCGCGCTGATCTATAGCACTAGCGGGCGGAGCAGGTATCCCCCGCCAGAGCTCCCCGGTGCTCGTCATGTCGAAAACTAGCACTGCGTTGATCGGAAATTGGAATCTGAATTAGACAGAGAGATCGTGTGCGCGTTGCGGTGTCCGGCTGCATTGATTTGATACATGCGATGAGATACTTTTGAGCTTGCGACTCGCACAAAATCGGGTTCTAAATCTGAAAAAATACTTGAAACAAAGCTCATTTTATGGTACCCATATTTCTTACAGACACGCGTAAGATACTCAATTTTTCAGATTCGGGTAGAGAGATCGACCGCCGATTACATCGCTAAAATGTGATATTTTAGGATATATTTTCCATTGCAAATGTGGTTCTTCAGTGACTCTGGCATGGTATGGTATGTGTGGGATATGATTATGCTATTATGCGATGTATTTTAAAGGGATTTTACCATGCATCCAACCAATCGGCCGAAAACTGGAGATGGTCGATTACCCCCTCCTTTACTCTCTATCTAGACTAGTCTACTTTGTATTTTACTTTATTTGCAGAATTGTTTTAAATCTTAGCTGTTTAAGAATAAGAGCAGGCAACCAGTCTCAGCTACACTACTTCAAAATAAAATACCATTACCAAGTCCAAGGCAAGGTGATCAACATGATCAATGGGGGTCGATCAATGGCAATGCTAAATCAAATGAATGGAATCAAATTTAAAATTGCTCACATTTCATTTGATAGTTTACCTGTTTCGTGGATTTTTTAACTATTACTCTGATACACATTTTTGGGGTTCCGAGTTGATATTTGTAGTAGTCGAATATCGACATTTTTACTTTACTGTTAAGAATAAGACTAGTAAGAGAGGTTTCGAAAAATGTAGCTAGGCATCAACAACTGTAGACCGAAAGCTTCAGTCTCTCTAATCGTCGGTTGTTCCACTGAGACTACGTCTGGCTCCACTAGACCTCCGATTATAGAGACTGAAGTCTGGGGACCTCTCTTTCTGTGAGGGACTGTACGGAACAAATGGTTCGGTTCGGCAGGACCGCGAGGAATGAGATATGCTACGAGATTTTCACTCTTTACATCCTCATACATGCTGCAATATGACAATAATTAGAGTCTAATTAAAAATAACATATATATAGCTTATTTGACTTACGATAGCTTGCTCATTTAGATCCTAAATTAATGATTAATCCGAGAAAGTCTCGTCGTCAACATTATCCGTCTTGGTTTTAGTTGATGAGTATTCATTTTTTCTTTTCGAACGTCCAATAGACTACCGTAGCTACGTACGAGTAACCGAGTAAGCCCGGCTTGCAACGAACTCCCACGAAACAAGTGCTCTGATTGGCCATTGGCTATGTTTTGGTAGGTGGACCCGGAAATATATCGGCCGCCGGGTAATATTTCGAATGCATGAACGTACTGCTTCGCGGTTCGGAGATACAAATTGGATAATTCATAAAAGTAAGTCCGTAAATTATCCATTTAATATTGAGTTATCAAATTTTGATAACTGTAATTAGGACAAATGACATACCGACCTAATTTACATCTGATTTAGAAATCAGGAAATTAAATAAAGAAAATCGAGGAGAAAATGTCGTGGACGAAAATATGCACATAGCCACCCCCACGGTACGAGATCTGTGGGTTGCCATCTGTATTGGGGAATGACAACAAATGTCAGTTTTATTAAAGAAATGACCCAAATCAGATGGTTATTGCTGTCTACAACAACTGCAACTTTGCGACTCGACCCGAGTGCGGGAGTCAATTGGTGGTATACATAAATGGCGTCATCTTCACACACTTCGCACCTGATACGTATAAATTACACTATTAAATAACAAACCTCTTTCTCATTTGCATTTTCTCATTCAACATCGAAGTAATGGAATTAAAGATATAAGTAACACGAGGCACGATAATAATAGCAACTTACCTTATGTAAAGTTCAAAGTTAATCGCTACAGATCTAACTGTTAGATCTAGAGAATGAAAAGAAAATCCACTTTATCTTTGTTTTGTTTGTGGCGGTTGTTTAAAATTACGGTGGTGTCGAATGAGCAAAAAAAGAAAGGAAATCGGTGCGATGTTTTTTTTTCTCCACATAATATTATTGATCAATGTTTAGTTTATGATCAAGTATAACAAGCATAAAGCATTTTGGGACGAAATATATGCATACACAGAATATATTTTCTATGTGTGACAGCCTGGAAATCAACATTAATTTTGTCTCTACTTTTTATTTATTTATTTTTAGCTTGGCAAACAAGAAGGAACTACTGAAACAAAAGAAAGGTAAAGTATGTAAAACTAATTAATCAAGACGAGTTACGAGTGATGAAAGCCCCCCCCCCCCTCCTACCCCCACCCCCACCACCACAACCACCACCACACCCTTTTAAGGTTCAAGTACCAAAACTGATCATGTTTAAAAGTAATACAATAAAGTTATAGATACAGTAAATATCCAATAGAAAGCCATTTAATTGTTTCTCTCTACAGTGTCTAGGGCGTTTTTGATTGATAAGGCCATTAAAAATATATATACATGTTTAGCATCCCCGCCCGCTTCCTTTTTTGGGCCGCCTCCTATTTTTTTTTTTTTTTTTTTTTGTTGATTTTTTTTTTGATTTTTTTTTTCAAGAAAAAAAACATGAAAAACACTGCTAAAATGGATCTATTTCTGATAAATAAAAAAAAATAAAAAAAATGTTGGCCGCCATCATGAAAAATAGCCGGAATGTCAGGGAAAATGTACCGAGCGGGCATTTTGAGCGGCCATTTTGAAAAAAAAAAAAAAAAAGGGCCTCCTCCTTCCTATTTTTCGAAAAAACAGGACGCTAAACATGTTTTTTTGTTAAATTTGGCCTAAGGGTTATCCAAAACTTTCTGAATAGCGCCCCCAACAAGAGGCTAAGCAGCAAGCGCATAGAGATTTTTTATTAAATTATAACTATGTACATGTAGACCCAAATTTCAATATTGATCAATGGTTTCACTCTCTATGATGAATATGCTGTATTGTAATTGAATAATGAGGGGGGGGGGGGAACACCGGTCAGGATTGCACAATGTGATGTTTTTATTGTTATCATTCATAATAGACCTTGGTTATGGACATATGTGGCCTTTGCCTTGAGCAAGCAAAACAAGAGAGACATTTTGAAAATAAGTAATAATGCAATAATGGAATTTCAACCTCGAATATGTTTGTTGTTTAAATCAAAGTCTATCATTTTAACCATCGCTAATTCCATAACCGTTAATTTAAGGATTAGTCGTATATAAATCAAATGATTCATGCTTTCTAAAGTTATGCTGATCTACATAGATTAAAGGGATGGGGTCCAGGGATAAAAAATAAAAGTAGAAACAAGCGAAAGCCTATTTGTATGAAAGAAAAGAAAGAAAGAAAGGAAAAAAAACGAGGGATTTAGGAAACAGAAACTAGGTTTTGTGAAGATTAATCATAGAATAAATGACAAAAACAAAAGAACATGAAGAGATTAGGCTTAGATGCTTATTACGTTACCTGTCTTTAACCTCGATGCCTTTCCTGTTCATTCGAAATAATTTAATTTTTTTATGTTGGACTCTCTCTTCCTATTTTGATACTCTCTGACCATGTTACCTTTTTTGTTATACCATATACATCTTTTTCGTATTGAACTGGCCCATCTTAATTTTTACATCTACAAACAACATTTCAGTGAGCAATGACGACATGATAGAAGTTTGTCTGTAGGCCCAATATTATAGTTAAATTCATGAAAGGCTTCAGAGAGACCTTAAAGTCGACGACGTACCTTGGACAATGGATAGAGGCGTAGCGTGCTCCCAGCTTTTGAGGGGCACTCTTTGACTAGCATAATTTTGAGATATCGGTCATAGTCATTTCAACAAGGCCCTCAATATTTAGGGAAGGTTTGGGTGGGGATCTTCTTATCTCCTCTTTTTCTTCCTCACATCTTTTATTTCTCTCATCTTCTCTATATTATCGCGATTTTACGGGGGCGGTACGCGCCCCTTGACCCTTGAAGCTTCGCCACTGCCTGTGGCAATGGATCACTTGTGGTCATTACACTTTTTTATATCTTCGCTCAACCCGTCACATCAAAGCGCCACCATACTGAAGATATTTTCCATCTGACTGATATTGTCCAGACGTGCTACTTCCAGAACGCTGTTAGGTCCTACATCTGAAAAGCATTATCCAGTTTCCGATGGGCATTTGTCGCAAAAACACTCAAAAATCACGTTTCGCGTAATCATACTCATAACGAAGCACTTAATGGTGGGGTCGGCAAGTCAACGTTGATTCCACTCTCCCCGTAACGATTTACAGACTGATGATCTGAAGAAAAAAATGGACAATACAGGAACTATTATTTCTTTCCTGTCTGTGCAAGTATCCCACTTAAAATAAACACGATAGGCATAATATAGAGTAAAAAGTGTATACTTGCATTGTTTGGCGGTATAGACAATAACACAATACGTACTTCGAAGCTAAATTTCATCGATTTCATGAACGTTGACAAGTATTTCGGTTTTCAGTAGAACTCGATCATTTGTATGCTGTGAAGAAACCCAAACATTTGACAACGGGAACGTTTTTATGATCAATATTATTTGTCTTGTCCTGTCTTTTATTTTATTTATTTCTCCCTATTCTTACTTTTCTAAGTTGAGGAACAATGTCAATGTCTTGCATTGCATAATGCGTAGATACAAATCCATTAATTTACTGTAGGAGTCAGATACTTTTGCATTTCAAATGTGTAGATGTTCAGAATAATGAAATTTCGCATGCTTCTCTCCACTGTCAAATGATTATTCTTTTCAGACATACTCTTTACTAGTCGATCAGTCACTTCTAAAGTTGAAATTATTCATATTTTCGTTTGCTGTAAATTTATGTTTGAACAAATTATGTCCATAAAAAGCATAACAATGAGACATTTGTGACATGTTTAGGGCACCATTTCCCCACCAAGACTCAGTAGTACTAGTAAAGCAGTGGTCTCCCTACCGGGAGGTTCCGGGTTCGAATCCAAGTTGATGCTCTAGTGCCCTTTGGAAAAGCATTACTCCTCATTGCCAATTCCTTTGGAGAAGACGTAAAGCTGTTGGTCCCCTGGTTTCTTACTTATCATTATCGGAGCCAACTTTAATGGTTTGCATTTTACCTGACTGCTAAGAAAGTATGTGTATAAAAGCAAACACATACTTTCTTAGCAATCAGGTAAAAGACAAACCATTACACTTGGCTCAAATGATGATCATGGTTCTGCTATGCTGATTGGCGGGAGGATATGGAAGTGACGTGTTCACGCAGTTTAAGTAAACCATTTCCCCAGTGGTGACTCCAATAAGAATTGACAACACCATGTCGAGATTGAGAGAGAAAGTCTGGTCTATATTCCGATGTAAAATGACCCAGATGTTGAGTTGAGAGGTGAAGAGGTCAGACGAAAGTTCAATTATTGACATTAATAGCTAGAAGGAATGATGAATGTTTGGAGGGTTCGATAGTGAGATGGATTGGATCCGAGTGCAAGGTTGGCATGCAGGAAGGAGCTTCGCCATAGAGGAAGAGAACGAGAGAGAGAGAGAGAGAGAGAGAGAGAAAAGAGAAAGATAAATATATATATATTTAGAGAGAGAGAGAGAGAGAGAGAAGGAGAGAGTAAGGAACTGGGGGATGCTTGTGGCACTCGTTTAAGATTATGTATTCATTATGTATTGTAGAGCTTTATAGGCAAATCATAAATGTTGATGGTCTGTGTTCAGTTTTTTAAAAATATACCTCATTGAGTAAATATTCAGCTGTCATGTTGGCAAATTTGGTCCTGCACCTCCAATTAGAGTAGAAGGGGGAGGGGGGCATCATCTAAATCGCTAGGATAGATAGATGAACACATAAGCACATTTGGTCCGTCATCATCGTACAATGCAAGGAACTTTCTTTTTCTTTCAGTAAAGCTGAGCATGCCACTTGATGTTCAAAAGGACCACGTATTTGGTGGCGTCTTGGATTGTTACGTAACAATACGCGCATTTACAAATGCATTGCAATGCGCGTAACTTCATGGCAACATGTCAGAGCAAACACACTATAGCAAATTTCTTCATTGCCGAAATAAAATCTTTATCGTACGACATTTTCCCTTTCAGCTCTATGGATTATATTGGTACAAGAACTGGTCACAAAAGAAAAGGTGAGATGTGAATAAGTGATGACATTCAAGATGACTTTCGATACTAAATTGAAAACATGTTGACAAGTTTCTTCCGTATTCAAATTCAATTTTAAGAATGCCAGTCATTGTAATATTTTTTGCCTATAGGCATTTTCTATTGTCTTAATAATGTGTTATAGGGCTGACCTAACATTGTGCTATCTACTTTTGGAGTGACATGTAGGCCCCTATATAAGGTTGTCGTAATGGATGTAGCCCTTTTTGAGAAATGTCCTCCCCCCTTCTCCCCTCTCCTCAGATAATCACCATGATCACTATAGCCTATACAATGTTAGCTTACAAGTTATATCAGTAATTTTAGTCACAGTCTATTCTTAATTAGTATTGTTTGAGTTATTGCAATTTTAGGAGACTGAAAAATCATGAGGAATTATTTGTAATGTTTATATTAAAAAAAGCTTTTGAGATTCAGATTTGTTTATTACCCACGGAATTAACCGATTCTTCACTTTTACAAGGGGAGGGGAAGGAGTGTAAGATAGGGTGACCCCCTCTCCCTAGCATGATAACAAACATATAATCCGTGTGGCGATGCGTTTCCTATAAAATGTGTGCCCCCTCCAGAATGAATCGACGCCGGTGAGAACAATGAAAAGAAGGGAATTTGATGATCTTCACAGGAAGATCATAATCTAAATATAGAATTATCATATTTTTCTACCAACATGACCAATGATTCTAAAACCCCTCGGGGTTCATTTTGTCACCCTCATCGTTGCGATGTCAAGACATTATAATATGTCTGTCATATTTGACTCATAGTTCCCTACTGATTCTAAAGCCTGGATACTCGAAGTTTACTTTCGATCAGATAAACCATGTTGTGAATATGGAGAATTGCCAGTAGGTGGATGAAGAATAAGAGTGGATTTATAGATGAACGAAAATCGGGAAGAAAAAAAACGTCATAACTAAATTCACCTTATTACACCCTCTAAAATTCTAAATCAATATTTTCCTATTGGCATTACAGTTGAACTAGGCCACTGATATAATGATTATTTTGCAAACAAGTATTCGTTTGAGCCACGTCTATTATTGCTGTGTTTTATCTTTCTAAACTTACTGTTGAATTTTATTTGAACTGTTCTGTACAGACGTTACGCTTTTTGATGTACATAATTATGTTCCTAATTATTCAGGGCCTCGTGGAAGACCACTACTTATTGGTAAATGGGCTACCCTGACAGAAGATTAGAAATAAATGAATAAAAGAATAAATATTACCTTGCCTGATTTAAAACGATATCGAGCGAACATTTAAACCTCCATCATGACTCTCTCAACCTATTTACGACTGGTGTTTCTCCGGCATCACATTGCATTTTGTTCAAATTGAATGAGTAAAAATGACAGCGACTGTCATAAATTGTGCTTGGCATTATGATGTCAAGGGTGTGGCAGGCTGTAAACATTCGTTGGGGCAAAACGTCGCGGAGCCGAAAGATATTAGATTGTCTGGTATGTGACATCAACCATCAGTGGCGTAGGTTATGGGTAACAGGGTATGTGCCCCCTTCTCCCAATATATCGAATGGCGAACAAAATAGTTATAACTAAATATATTTATATAAAAAAGAAAGGGTGCAATGAAGGGCAAATGTGGATCAGAATCAAAGTGAAAAGAAGATCAAGGGACCCCCTTTTTTTCCATCAAGACATTGATCTACATTTGCCACTCTCCACCCAGGTGTTAAAATGGGAACCCGGTAGGATGCGAAAGCTAATGTGGTTTGATTAGCAATGGCGCTTGTAAAATGGCGACTGGCTGGAATGCTCCCCAGGGAGTGGAGAATGTGCATACCTTGTGTGCGGGTAAGCCTGAATCCGATGACCGGGGTAATAATATGTTCCGCGCCTAGAAACAAAGTATTAGGCGCATTATAAATGTGAGCTATTATTATTATTAATAGCGGTACCCCCATAATGTCAGAAACCCCTTAATCGCTGAACCGAGTTTACGCCACTTATCGTCTATCACTTCAAGGTTTTCGTTAAGTTATGGGCAAATTTAAATGTTTTTTATTTTATTTTGATTGTTTGATTGCCCAACACAATTATTTGAAACGTGATGATGACCTGTTTCTCATGAGTGGAGCGAATCGGGAATAATGACAATGGTTCACTACATGTATGTTACATGTTTACTCGCCTGATGACAAATGGCCGTGAATTACCGAATATTATCCTTATTTCATCAAACGAAGTAATACTGTAATCGACCAACTTAAAAAATGGACGACGTTATTGACAACTCTCTGAAAGACAGACCTGTGATACAACTTATGTGTTATTTTCAAATGTCATTGCACATCGTTTTGTAGCCGGAATTTGAAGTTGCCCCAAATGATAACAATGACAGGTATTCACCATGCAGGTAAATTGAAATATGTTTTGGCAGCTGGGATTCTTGTTTAAGAACGTGTTGGAATAAGAAGTGGTCTACTTGACAGATAAGACACTTAACGAGTGGAAATGATAGACTGATAGAAGAAAATGTAGAGGGATGTATGTTATTCGACAACATTTACAGAGGCGTAGAGCTGGGTAGTTTATAGGGGCACGTGGCTCACTATATTCGTAAACGAGTAACGAAGAAAGAGAATGACACTGAGAGTAGAATACGTCGGGGGCACAGGGAGTGGGGAAAGAGAGATAGAGATAGAGAGAGAGAAGAAAGAAACAAAGAAAGAATGAAAGGAGATGAAAACGACAATAGAACGCAACTACACGTCAACCCCTTCCAAGTCCCCTTCTTGGGAACATCGCATTTTAATAGAACCGCCCCTATGCTCAAGCTACCCCACTGTGTATTCATATCCGGAGGGTGGTAAACAAATAAACGCAGATACATGAACGTTGCGCCAGGTGCCGCCCCCACACCACCGAAAAACCGAAAAAAACAAAAAAAGAAGAAGTAGCTGATATATTCACACAGCTTGTATGCACTCAACGTTGCGGGCAAACAAAATACAAACGAAGTAGAACAAAAATACATCTGCCAGCCGACTGTCTTGACATTGATGTCAGAAGTACAATAAAAACACATAGGTGGGGACTGGGTAAACAAACAGAACGCAACGCTTGTGTCTTTTTGTTAACATTCATTTAGCCACTAGATCCGTTTGATCTGTCACTGATGCCACTCTTACATTATCAACAATGCGAAAAGTTCGAAGAGAGAGAGAGAGAGAGAGAGAGAAAGAGAGAGAGAGAGAGAGAAAGAGAGAGAGAGAGAGAGAGAGAGAAGAGGTGAAAAACACGTGAATCACTGTCAACTTACGAAAAGTGTAGGAAATTATTTTGCTGCTTGTCGGTCAGTATTATCATCAGCAAACTTGTTGGCAGGAATCTTTAATCAGATTTTGTCCTCCGTTATCCATGGTACTCATCTTAATATAACATCGAGAGTTAATACTATATGAATCAATATGTTTTTTTCTCTTTAGCTCTCACAATCCCCTTTCGTAAATCATTACCTATACATCTGTTATCGCCCAGCTCAAGTTAAAGTGATCCCTAGTGTCATATTTCGATTTAGCGGTCATGTTGTGAATGTCATGATTGAAGCTAAAATCTCAAACTGTGATATCACATCATACCTGCATACCATGACATTATCATGGGGTAAATTGGATTTTTCGCACCTTGACGGGAGCAATAGCTTCTGTGTGGGTGTGTGCTGGGGTGGGGGGGGGGGGGGGAGGGGTGCAGCACAGGGGGGGGGGGGGGTATACGACAACATCATGAACTTGCCATGGCAAATGGAACGGCCTCTTCTGGACTACTTGTATCAATCTTGTGCTGGAACTTTAAAGGGTGACTAAATTACAAATTCATATTGACTTTTGGTGATCCGTGATAATATAAATCACATATCTTTTGAATTTTTGATGTACATTTATGTCATATATTTTATATTTTTTTTTTTTATTACTTTTGTTCTACCTGCTAAGCTCAATCCCTAAAAAATACCCTCCAAAAGCAAATGACTTTTGTGACATCATCATGCCAGTCATTCATCAGTCAGCTAGATAAACATGAACAAAAGACGGTGGTATGTCCTCACCCACTGAGAACCTTATTGCATTAGCATTACATGTTTTCATATAATAGCCCATTTATGGTGTTGCTTGGGGATTTCTGACATAGCAACTGCTTAAAAATGTAACAGAATTTTGTGAGTGGGCATTGTATAAAAAGAATGCAATGCTATGATGTGAACAGGTGGTCAGTTGATGGGAAAGGATATACCAATGTCTTTTGTTCATCTAGCTGACTGATGACTGATTGGTATGATGATGTCACAAAAGTCACCCTCACCCCCTCTCCAATATTGGTAAGGCCAACGCTCCCTGAATAAATGATAACTTTCGTAACGTTTCTTTGACTCCTATTGTTTGACAAGATATTACCATACCATGCCACAGTGTTATGGGATTTGGTATACACTTAATGGAGGATTCTATGTGTGTATCTCGGCCTTACACTGACATTGGAGTGAAAATGCAATTATGTTTTAATGTTGAACAATGTGAACAATCCAAAAAAAATGTGAACAATGTTCAAAATTGAAACATTATTGCAGTTTCACTCCAACAAAATTTGAATCTCCTTTTGTTTCCTTTAAATATTTCCCTATACACGGGTACCTGTCCACGTTGATCAGAAAGGGGGGGGGGGGTTGATATAATATCCCGAAAATGGGACACTTGTAGGCTTGATTGGCGGAGAGGGAGCAAAGTACATGTACCACTTTCCGGACGTTATCCGTAATTTCCTCACCGAATTAATTCATTATTTGCGCAATTTAAATGTTTTTCTATTCTCTAAAAAGAGAAGAGGGACCCACATAGGCCTCTTGCATCCATTTCTATATGCGGACATTACTGCATCTTTGATAAGATTGGTCTGGTACTCTCTCTAAAAAAAAAATCGAGTGATCACGGACGTCACTCCTCTGGAGAGTGAAAATAGAGTGAAAATAGAGTGAACATTCACTCTTTTCTTCTTAGAGAGCACTCTAAAATCAATCGATATTCACTCCTAAACAAGTGATCACGGACGTCACTCCCAAGAAAGTGAAAATTGAGTGAAAATTCACTCTTTTTTTTAGAGAGAGTAGTTTCGACCCAGTGCATGCCCCCACATTTTCCCAGCATACCAACAATTTCAACGCCTAATAGGGGAGTATATTCGTCCAGAATTATGAACATTGAAATGTGATTCTATTTGAGATTATCGACTAGTAATCCAATTTCGTTCCTGGGCTGTTTTCGTCTGGGTAAATTTAAGGAAATTTGAGCTAGGAACATTAGGTATCTCCGTATCCTCCCGTTTCATTGTACCTGTCAGGGCAAATTACTGTCAAATTTAATTCTGTTTGTTTTGAGGTACGTACTATTTTCTCGTATGATTCGTAATTTAGGATGAATGGAAGTAGTCAAGGTGTGTGTACTTTATACAACTTCTGGGTTCTCATGGAAGGAAAAGGGAGTAAGATGGGGGGGGGGGGGGGGGTCGCGGGGGTGGGAGGGGTCAGTTTAAGGAGATGAAATAAATGAATGAAAACGAGGAGCGAGAAAGATGATGAGCTAGAAGGAGAAGGAAAATGATGAAGAAGAAGAAGAAGAAGAGAAGGAGGAGGAAGAAGAAAAAGAAGAATGTGAAGAATATGACGAAAGTAAGAAGCGAAAGGCGTAAGAAGAAGAAAAATGTAGAATGAGAAGAAAAATTACTTTTAAATAATTCTTCAAAAAGTTGAATGAAGGAGAACTCTATACATAGCTATTATCCAAAATCGTATTGAATCGGCTGTGAAATATTTAAAGGGTATATGAGAAGAGAGAGGAGGGATTGATAAAACTGGGTGGACTTGGGAGATTACCATTGACAAGTTAAGGTCATTACTATGTAGGGCTCAAGGAGAAAGTGTCTGTACTAATAATACATTCGTGACGCTTGCTGAGGCGTCTTTAAACCGCGATATTATTTACGTAAGATGCAGGAAATGTCATTCATCAAAAAAGTTAAAATTCGATCACCGGTTTGCAGTTTCCCCGACAGGAAAATAAATAGAACGGACTATGCACTTGACGGATGTATCTGGTCATTAGCAATTTTCGTGTTTACAACGAGAAGACAGATTTAGGCGGTGGCTATAGTTGATCATCTTCAAAGAGGAAAGGAGTTGGACAATTGGAAAGTGTTGGGTTCATGTTAAAAAGCTAGCACGAGTCGTCATTTGAATAAGATATATTCTTGTTGGAAATGGGGATATTGTTTATTTTGTATCAAACTTTTTTCTGTAACTTAAATACTGTAGGCCTACCAGGCGCGTACGCAGGATTTTTTCAAGGGGGGGGGTTTTAACATTTATAAATCGGGCCGAAAATTTCGCAACGACTCAGCCAGCCGCTGAATAAGCGGGGGGGGGGGGGGGGGGGGGGGGGGGGGGTAAGAGGACACTTTTTTTTTTTTTTTTGTCTCGAAATTTGAAAATTTGACATGTTGCTCCGTTGGGGGGGGGGGGTGAGGTCACTTGTTTAGGTCATCCATGGGATTTTTTTTTTTTTTTTTTTTTTTTTTTTTAAATAATAATTAAAAAAAAAAAAATCCCAAAGGGGGGGGTTTTAGGGTTTTTTAGGGGGGGTTTATACACATAAAAATACCAAAGGGGGGGGGTTAACCCCCCAAACACCCCCCCTGCGTACGCGCCTGAGGCCTACATAAGATCCAAATATGAGACGTTAATCAGGCCGGTGTAAATAGCATTTTAGTATTACATTCCTATTTCATAGGCGCATTCAATATGCACAAATGCATTTTGGGAATTAGCAAGAAGTTATTATTATGACGGCAATAATGAATTCAAGATAAGATATTCTCTCTATTTTAAACGCCGTCCAATCTCTGCACTTTCAATTTTCTTCCTTTGATGATCACGAGAACATTTTTCAAAAAATTATTAAAAAAACCATGCATAACATCTTACCTAATCTTCTAAGTAAAGCTATAATTTAACTTCAACGAACGAATCAATTTTTACAGCTATGGAAATGATAAAGATAGCACTCCATTTGAAGAGTGCCGAAAAACGGAGATGAAATTAAATGAACTGGAACCTACCAATTTATTTGAGTCACACAGGTAATGATAATGTCCTTAAACAAGCAGTGTGGTAGCATGGTCTAATCTTCGGAGGGGGGGGGGGGGAGTCTTTGATGTGAAGACATGGATTTTTAATAGGTGACTAAATGATGAAGAGCTAACCAGTCGATCAGATAACATGCAAGTTGGATTAACTCTTCGGTTGCTTTCTTCGCTTCTCTCTACTGTCGTTCGTTTGTCACACGTGCAATTTAGCACAAAAAATAGGCACAAATTCACGCAGGTATTGCTTTGCAAAATTGCCAATTTCTAGTCTTGATTAGCTCCATGCCATGGCAACCCTTTTCACACCGGTTTTTATTAATCCTGCACTGGAAACAGATATATAATCATGAAGCCTTTGGTATCCATGTACCAGGATAACTAAATGTGACACCGAACGATTATATAACGGGGGGGGGGGGGAGGGGGGGGGGGAGATGGCATACGATTCCAAAGTTTTTTGTCCCCTCTCTTTTTCATCAATTCAGATCGATGGGGCAACCCCCCTGCCAACTCCTCCTCTGAATTACTTTATCTTTTCAAGGATGATATTTAATACATATTTATCTCAATATATCTTAGTAGTCGCTCCATTCATAGCCAGTGGATGTGTCCTTGCAGCCTCTTTGAAAATGAATTCTAAATTTAAGCAGGTTTGGAACATAATGTAATGACTAACAATATTATTATTGGTCATGCTGTTAACCGGAAGTTCAACCTTTCAACGGGATGCTTTCACTTCCCGCCAGAGAGAGAGAGAGAGAGAGAGAGAGAGAAAACAATATACAACATATTAATATGAAAACCACACGAAAGACAAAATAGAAAAACACTGAGTGGAATATCTGATATTTCAGGGTAATAACCCCAGAATTAGATGTGTTTCACAGGTTCAGGGAGTATGATTTTCTCGGATAGTTGAAGTAGAAACCAGAGGGTCCTGGGGGACACCAGAGGGAGATAAAGAGCCAGAGAAAGCGCGAGAGAGAGAGAGATAGAGAGAAAGAGAGAGAGAGAGAGAAAGAGAGAGAGAAAAGGAGAGAGAGAGGGATTATATTATTTTACGACAAGATGATCATATTTTCTCTCCGTCTACACATCATTGTAATAGTGTATGCTCTAAACAGGGACTTGCTCTAAACATTCAATGATATTTGAGACATGACAAGAAACATCTTGCTCTTTGGATTGCCCAAGTCAATAAAATATGACAAATTGGCACGAGCTCTTGTTCTCCAGGGATCCGACTCATGTTATTCTTCCTTTCAACTGTCACGATCTAAGCACGCACATTCATTATCATTCGAGAGGTATCAATTTCATGTCTTCTCCCAAACATACGTTCTATTTTTTTCTTTTGATTGCCAGATATTACTCACAATACTAAGGCATATGGAATGATGATTTATATCAGAGATGAAGTTTTGTTTTCTTTGACAAAAGTGTCATCTTCTGAACCAGAGGAATGATGTAAGAATGATTTCGCCAAACACAAATTAAAGTCAGCTGTGCATTGAAGTGAAAGGATGGAAGCGTGAAAATGTGTCACCCTTCCTCTCTTCCCCGTTTTGTTTCCAATATCCATCTTCCATTTCTTTCTTTCGCCATTATTTCCCTATAACCCCCCATTCCCACTATCTCTCAAACTACATACAGGTAGTCCACAGTCGTGACAAATTTCTCCGGTTCATAATATTCACTAAATGGCCCTACTGATGCTGTTTTGTACATAACAATACTCTTTTCCAATTTACCATGCATGTGACTATTTCTGTCAACCTGTCCTTGTGTTTAGGAGAACAATTGCGTCATCCCATATGTATTCGATCAAATGAATTAATCAAAACTGTAGACAAATCGGAAATAAAGGCTGAGGAGATCAACCCAGCAGTAAATCATCAATATCAGACAACAGTTACCATGGTTACTTATTTCTGCATGTCATTCTAAAGACACGACGATCAAGCACTGTCTTGTTGAAACACTTTCATTTGTTGCTTTCACAACTATTCAAGTTCGGGAAACTACAGTTCCCTAGTAATTTTTCCTTCAATAATGAATTATCAAAAGATATCAATTCTGTAGATTTGTGACCATGATTTGAACGTCCCTTGAGAGACAAATGCCAGTGAATGGTGAGAGCTAATAGTGGCATGAATGGCCTCCCATAGTTAAGTCCAACTTAAAGTCGATCTTAGTCTTTGTGAAACACTCTCCTGTCCTTATTTATAATCGATTTTGATAGAAAGATATGACGTCATCTGGCAGAGTGGTTTTCATGGTCTTGTACCTTCACCACCACTACCATCACCATATACCACAAGAATGTCGTTCAACTGTGACGTGACTTTTGAGTGAACTTGCAGTCAGACATAGGCTCCTGAATGTCTTACGACCCGCCTCTTGGCATGAATAATCCACCAATAGTCTCTTGGCATCGATGATCCATCAAGAGCCTATTGGGTTTTTTTAAATATAAAGATGAGCACTGATCATGCAATTAAATATGAAATAAAATGTCTGGCAGTTATCTTGGAAAGATGCCAACGAAATACATATACGAATGGATGTGCATGTTTACTGTGAAGTTTTCATAAAGAACAGAAATTGACCTATAGTCTTGTTAAAAATAAAAATTGACCGCACGCAGAAATTGGTACATGGAACTTCATTATTATTTTGTCCAACTTACCATTGCTGGTAAATATGCCAACAATGGTAACTACCATGATAACAGGGCTCAACAGCCAATCAAAATCAAGGTTTTCATGGTAGTTACTATAGATGACAACCTGGCCCAGCTTTTTCCCGTCATATTGTGATTATGAAGGCATTTTAAGAGGATACCCCTTCAGGGGACACTTCTACTCTGATATTCTTCGAAACTGATATACAAATAGAGTGGGGAAACCTCTAAACATATTTGTCATCTTTTCCAGAACTAAACCTTCCCTTTAAAGAATCCAGCCGGCGACTAGCCTTTGGGAGGAGGCTCCTTAACCCCATCCACCCCATGGGACCCTATCAAAATCATATCGAAAGATGGACAGTGGCATGAGAAATGCTACCAAAATAAGAAGGTGTATGCAGAACGGCGAACGCCATATAAATGATAGTTTCTTTGGCGTACAGTACATACAGTACATGTATGCATGTAATCATCTTGTTTTTTAAAAGATAAAGATGAGCATTGATCATGCCATTAGATATGAAAGATAATGTCTTTTTGAGTTGAAGTTGAAGTTATTTGGAAAAGTTAATTACAAAGTACTTAAAAATAGATGTACATGTACACGTATACTTTGACATTTTGGAATGAAACTGAATCTTGCTGAAAACTAGACCCACGGCGCACATACATTAGCATATGGGACTTCACCATGTGGAAGGAAAGTTTCGTCAACACTCCTCAGAAATCGTTGGTCATATTTCGAGTATGGGGGATTTGAAAGGCATTCCTTTTCAGGGGCCATTTCCATTGTGAAGTTCTTCCAAACTAACATTAAAAAGAATGATAAAACTTACAAATTGTAACCCATCGCTACCAAAACTCAACTTTCTCTTTAAGAATCCATCAGTCGCCTTTGGGAAGAGGCTTCTTAACCCCATCCATCCCATGGGAACCTATCAAAATCATATCGAACGATGAACTGTGGCGTGAGAAATGCTTCTACGTATTAAAAGATAAGGTATATATGCAGACACGCCATATATATTAAAGATTCACAGTATGTATAAAATGTTTTACAGCTCGGTAGAACCCGTTATAGGTTAATGTCCGGTCGGTATGTTGTTGAGAGTCAGAAGGGCGTTAACTTTTACGTTGAGTTAGCGCCCTTCAGCAGAATACCATGTCGTATCTGTTTAACCAGGGAGATTTTACTTTAAAGTCACATCTCCCTGGTTTAACTATGATCATTCTAACAGACCACTATACTGGTGTGCCTTCTTGATCGGTCACATCTCCCTTGTGTAACAGTGTTTGTGCAATGAAGGAATCAATGTACACTGAACATGCGAACGGTAAGATACCAAGAACATAAGAGCAAAGCTATTGATACCAAGAACATAAGAGCAAAGCTATTACACATCATTCTCTTCAAAGGGGAACTCCAACCTGATATTGCTTTGGTTCTAACAGAAGCAGAAAAATAAAAGAAAAAGGTCAGTGAAAGTTTGAGCAAAAACCGATTAAAGATAAGAAAGTTGTGATATTTTTAAGGTGCGATCAATCAAACACAAACTGGCAACTTTGCGACGTATCTTGTGAGGTCACGTCCCCTCACATTTGCCATGCACTAAAACACTTCAAACATTGATATTTTTCTCAATTAAATTTTCGATCACATATTAAATCAACATGTACATATAATTTTTGCAAATGTTTTTGTTTTATACACCCCTGTATGAAAATAATGAAACCAATCTTATCCGTGATCAATAACTAAGAAAATTAAAGTTTATGACTTTGTTTGGACAGAGCAAATTGGAGAGGAGCTCGCAAGGTTCGTCACAGTGTTGCCAACTTATGTTCCACTGATGACAACTTCAACTGTCCTATTTTTAATCGGATATTGCTAAAGGTTTACCAATTTTTTTCTCTCATTTTTTTATTTTATTGCAACCAACTTGATATCAGGTTGAGCTTCCCCTATAAAGCATCTTGATTTTGGTACACGACAAATGGAGATTTTAATGCTTTGAGAATTATTTACATGTTTTATGTTGTAAAATAAAACGTAAAATTATCCTAGTACTGGCACACGAATGGCTTCTCAATTTCTGTTTTCTGTTGAAGAACTTGACCAAATGTTAATCATTGGATACATAAGTAGGTCGAAGTCGTAATATCACTTGATTTACAATTATTTCTTTTATATCTTAATTAGCCTTTCTGGGTGGTCGATATTATTTTGACGTTTCATTTGACAGCGATACACTGAAATAATGAGGAATTGTTTCTCAGGACCTTGTAATGCAACAATCGTAAAATAGAGAAGACCTTGAACAAAACTTTAATCACTTGATTCATAAGTAGGTCGCAGTGCATGGTAATGATTTTAAATAACCTTTCTGGCTGGTCGATATCAATCTGAGGTTTCAATCTGACAGCGATAATCGAGCGGGACTGCATTAATTGGTTGTGCAACATGCTGAGTTCGAAGCGTTTACCCGCCAAAACTGTCAATTAGTGGTCTACTGCATCCACGTTCCCCATTACCATTCCACAATTGTTTCGTCCATTTCCAATTTTGGTCAAGAATGTCAGCTCGCGGCATCATGACAGAGGTCTTTGTTTCAGTCTGATTTATTTCAGATCAAAATATTAAAACTGTATTTCATACATGTATGTCCAAAATGCATTTTGCAATCATTGCTCGAGATGTATTTTGAACGCGTAAGAGAAAGTCGCCCCTGAATAAATCGTGGCTACTTTCCTCTTTATACGGCTTAATTTCATGTCTGTTTGAGGTATCCAAAACATATTCTAGTTAAACATGGTTTACAAGACCGAATGCCCACGAGACCGACGTTCCTGTCTCGTTGACATCATGACGATTTAGTTCAAGAGACCGAAGTGCTTCTCAACTGAAAATTTACTAGACCAATATTAGGGACTTTTAGATTTGCACGTCGACATAGTGGACTGCTACGTGTGACATCGTTTTAAGGTACTGTGAAATCCTTTAAATGCACAGCCAATTGATGTCTGAAAAGGACGTCACACGTAGCAGTCCACTTTGTCGACGTGCAAATCTAAAAGTGCCTAGTTTCGGTCTGACGAACTTGACCATGTCCCATGGATAGGTATGGTATAGCTTAATTTTGACAGGCAACATGTCCAGCAGTGCTGATGCCAATATTCTAACTTCGACAAAATATTGTTTCGCTACATAGACATCAAATGTAAAAACGCGAATTGTTTTGTAGGAAGACGACATTTTATTAGAAATTTGAAATAACGTACACTTTCCCACATTAAAAGAGTTGCAAAATGTATAAAGGCACTTCATATTTAAACACAAAATATCCATATAAAATCGTCATGTAGTAAAAAGTTTGCAATCTTGATTAAGTTAATTTCGAGAGATATGTAGGAAAATCGAAACAATTAAATATAATCATAACATAGATCAACGTATTAACTTTTATTTTATCGTATGATATAACCTACACTTTTACGTTTAGGTTCACATTTGGTTGTTGAACTAACAGTTCAAAAGATGTAAAAAAAAACAATTCAAATACGCTTGCCGATCTAGAATTGCAAGATTTAAATCAAACCTGTAACTGTACATTAAAGTCCACTCCAAATTTTATTAAGTTAAACCGAAAATGGAAATTCTTTTTGCCCGATTGATCGTGAGCCCGGCAGCCACTGAGCAGCGCCAGATAGTGACAATAATTCAAGAAAATCACCTTAATCATTATTATTTTTTAACACTATAATAAGGAAGTGCCAAAGACCACGAGAAAGACGCACTAAGAAAAAAATATATAGGGGGTGGGCATAATTGCCGAGTGAGGGGTGGGGAAAAGAAGACGGGAAACTTAAATGAAACCTAAATCTGAAAAAATAAAAGTTTAAAAATTAGTCGGGGCATATTATTTGCGTTTAAAGGTATAAATGGCATTATGTAGATAACCGAAACAAGCAGCAGAGAAAATGAATTTTGTCTCACTGGATTGCTGTAACTTGTGTAGGTACTTGTATTTCCTGAGCTTTATGCTTTTCTTAAATCAGACACACAAAAACGGCACTCAAATGTGATCAAGTATTGATGGAAATCACACTTGAAAATCTCACTTATGCATCTATAGTTTTCTTTATATTATATGTACTTTGTAACAACTTTATCGTAACAGATGAAGCACACCGTACACTATACGATCCGATGTCAGAAGAATTTGCCAGAACATTTGATACGAACATTCAAACATGTCAAATCTCAATGACCAAGGATCTGAATAATCAGATGATTAAGAAACTCGAAATATCAATGGATTTCATGCTTCAGTGAAGGAAATCTAAATCGGTTCAGAATCGTAGTATCGTCAGCCCAATAGTGCCATTGTCTACAATACACCAAGTACTCTTATCATTATTTAAAAGCTAATTCAGGAAATAGTGTACATGTATGTTTAGATTTCTTAACGAATACATATGCCATTTCGTCGAAAATCGGATCGCAGGACGATGGTGTAGTGTGCGTTAAGTTTAAGTCATACAAAACTTCACGGAATATGAGACAACGGTATACCATTCTAACGTACATTGTACGTAAAAAAGAAATTCGAACAAATATGAAATTAGCTAATATTTACATACATGTCATCTCAATGCTATCAAAAGAGTACTATTTTTTTTTATCACATTCATCCGTTACATTCGTTGTAGTCTCCTGTTAACCAGTAACATATCTGTGCAAACTTTAGAGGCGTTATACGTATCGCGACATTATTGACAACATGTTCTCCGTTAAGATCGTATGTCTGTTCACCGGTGTAGACTCCAACGACCTTCCTTGTCCATTGCCTGAGCATGCCGTCCCAACGACGCACGTAGATACCGGCTCCAACCGCGTCACTGTCGCCGTCGCACTGTTGATAGAATAACTCGGACGTCTCCCCTTGTAGATGACAGAAGCGGTAATACAACACAGCCTCGTTAGGTGTGTCGAGCGCGTTCATGTGCAGCTGCGCGTTCTCTTGGACGTTCACCGAGCTTCCGACGCTGACGTTGAGGTAGGGCCGGTCTGGATTTCTTTTAAGGGACAAGACCGCGTAATCTTTATCCAATGGTAGGTTCCGTGTGCGCTTCAGTCTGGTCCAATCGTAAGGGAGGTAAGCCTTGGCGACACGGATCCAAATCAGAGCCTTCTCCCACTCGTCTGTTGAAATTTCCTCGGGTTTCAGGCTGCGCTGACGGCGGAATCCAACGTTGAGCTCTCTGATTGGCACGATGTAATTTTTACCGTCATGGATGCATCGCGCTGCGGTCAGGACGTACTGTTCCCCGATAAGCACACCTGAGCAACCGGTGGAGAGTTTAACCGCGGCGGAAAACGGTTCCTTGGAGATAAACTTCCTGTCGTCGATTGGGAACCGCGTGTTTGCACCGACAACCGCGCGTCGTCTCCTGCTGTGAGAATTCTCTTTTTCCTCGGACAAGTTGGCTGAGATAATCCTCTCGTCTGCCATCCAGCCGTTAAGATAGCTCACAAAATTCTCGTCAGGTGTCAATTCCGTCTTCTGAATAATTCCATCATCCGTGACAGTCTCGAAAGCCAACAATTCCCTGATCTCGGTCATCGTATAATTCCAATCCCGAGTTGGAGAAGCGCATTGTCCCTCACATTCAAGCTCAGGTTTACCGGATCTTTTATTTTCCACGGTGTCATCCGCTTCATTTCGTATATCCGAAACGGCGAGTTTGCTATGTCCTTGAGGAAAATGGATTGGGTGCCATACTTCATGATAATATGTTATATTCTTTCCAGTTCCTTTCCACTTAAAATGAGTTCCATTAGTATCCTTCCCCTTCTCCACTCCCAGAACGCCGAGTGGCAGCAAGATTAATAACAGCGATGTCGGAATCATGGTAACGAATATTTATTGTCCAAATATTTTACAATAACGAGCAGTGTTTTCGCCGACTCGTTGATAAGAGCAGGTCGTAAAACTCAAACTTGGCACGATAACTGTAAATCATCCATGTTGGGTATGCCGATGAATGTGACCTCCTCTCCTAATAAATGAAACTCCTTCTGATGAGGGTTGGTACCAGCAAGTGAGACGGCTTGAATCCTAAATAACGTCCAATCAACTTGAATTCAAAAGTACGTCTGATTGACTAGGAAAAGACCTCGAGCCACTCATTAGTGCGTGAATGTGATCCAAGTTACCACAATGGAAGACAATGTCGGCAACCCTGGGAAGGCAACACACTCAAGTTCACTATGCGCCAGCAGCATACATTGGAAATATTAATTATGCCGTGTCCGTTGCAGGGCAATGACTATACTTCAATGGGGGAAGTCTGTGTATGAAAATAAAGAATGAAACTTAGACACGCCTCTTCCAGGCTCGAAAGCGCGACGCGTTATCTGATTGGTTTGAAACTTCGAGTATTTGATGACGTATGGTGGTAATGATGAGTTTGATGGGATGAAGTCACAAAGCGCTGCGGGTTACCGTGGGGTTTGAGTTTCACGCTGATCCCGATCCCACTTGTGACAAAACATGATATACGCACAATCTCCCTCATGAGCATTGGAATGTTGAATGATATTAAAGGACCAGCGAATTAATTTGAGAGAAACCGGTTCAAAGATATATTCATATGAAAATAACGACCGATACATGATTATCAGCCTAAATGATAGTAAAACTATGACACAGGATAAATATTATCCTAAATATACTGATTGATGGTACAGGTGGTTAATATTTCTCATAATCGATGTGAAACAACACTTCCTTTGATTAGAGAATGATTCGCACGATTAGGAGTATTAATTGATTCAAATTGTCGAGACTAAGGATTAGACATTTACGACATCTTGTACTAGGGTCATTAGTGTCTATATATATATATCGACCCAGGTTTACTTAAAGGGTACCTAAGTAATAGGACAGTGTGCGCTATTAATTATGTCGTCAACATTAAGTATACATGTTTTGTATCCTATTTCTGTTCACACTGGCCCGAATTCACAAAGGAGGTTTGTCGACAAACCTAGGTTTATGTGCGTCATATGACGCGTTTCGACGCGTTTTTACAGACTGTCATATGACGCCCATAAACCTAGGTTTGCCGACAAACCTCCTTTGTGAATTCGGGCCTGTATGTCTGAGCCTTTTAATTACGTTGTGAGCGAAACAAATATGAATTTGAAACTTATACATTGAAGAAAAAAAATACACGAAATGAACTGAAATGAAATGAACATGGGAAAAAGTTTGTATAGGGCTGAAAATACTATCCACAATTGAATCATCAATTAATTCTCATTCAATCATTTACAAAGAAAGGACAATAAAAGAGTATGATTGGAAAAGAAGATTGACCGAGCTGGCATTGTTTTGATATAAAAACAAAACGGTCGCCGTACCCACAATCTTATGCTGGTGTTTTTTTTCTCTCACCACTTTGTAACGCATTCTTCCCAAGAACGGACTATTTATTGCATGCCTATAATTTATTCGAAATAAACCTAAAAAACAAAAGATAATATTTCTGGTATGTTAAAGGGCTCTTGACTGATAGGAAGCAGTGAGTTGAGGCGACCCTGGTTTAAATTTTCAGAATGTTCATTCATTCGCATAGGGATCACAAACTTGATACAAGCTAATCTCCCTAAAGCCGAGGAAATAATATGAAGGCTACAGGCAGTTATTCTAGGACAAATTTATATTCCCAAAAGGATAATTGAGGTAGCGATGCCATCTTTTTCGAGACATTCCATTCAAGAAAATGGTATTCAGTGGCTCACGTCCAGGCATCTGCTGATTATCATGTGCTATTTCGTGACGAACCCCATTAAACTTGGCAAACTTGACGTCTGCCGGTAGGTGGTCCGTTTAAGTGAGCGAGAGTGAGTGAGATGGTAGACTGTATTTAGATGGGAAACTTGGCAGAAGGATGATGAAGATGGGATTTAGAATGAAAGTGTGTGGGAAGAGAGACTGACTTCAAGAGAGAGAGACTAGGGGTGAGTATGTGCGTTAAAGGGTAGATAGAGAGAGAGAGAGAGAGAGAGAGGGGGGGGGGAAGAGTGTTGTTGGTGATATTGTTATGATGTATATGGATATTCTATTTTTTTGGCAACCGGTCTTTTTGTTGTGTTTTATTATTGTTTAAGTGTCCCTCATAATTAAACTACCTAATGGAGTTAATTGTGCTTTGTAACTGAAAAGACAATTAAAGGGATTATACATGTAAACCAAATACTCTCCTGATTGGATTGGACTAGAGATGATAAGAGATATGGGTGTGCGTTTGTGCGTGCGTAGGCGTGGGGGATATCATTCGGATAAAAGGAAAGATAGGGGGATAGGTGGAGTTATTTGGCATAATATAAGGGTAATTCTTTGGTTGGACATGAGTCGGTCCAATGTTGAATTCTTTGCCTATAAACCCGCATCCAAGACTGGCACCGGTTTGAAACTGCATGTATTTCATCTCTAGACAGTTAGGATGGTGACGTGAGGATTGGTCCCAAGACAGTCTATAATGATAGTTGATTGGTACACGTAAGACCAATTACACCCAATAGGCAGAAACACAGACGCCATGCATGCCAAGATGCATAACGCCCAAAAGTGAGGTAGTTACATCAAGTTGTTATCCCCCAAAATTCCAACAAAATATTTTTTGTATGAAAGAAAGAAAGAAAGAAAGAGAGAGAGAGATAGAAAGGGAGAGAAAAAGAGAGAGAAGGTTACTCCCACCTTTTTATAATGCCTCTAACTTCTCTGTTGATTTAGGAATTGTTTCCAAATTTGAGTGAACCCAACGTAGATTTTTGTTTTGTTCTCTTAATGTCCCAATCATCTATACTGAAGACGCATCACTTCCAAAGTACTTTCTTGTATTTTGAAAAGGCACAGTCCAGATAATTCAATTAGTTGAAACAAATGATATAGACAGGTAATTTGGCCCAATCGTCTACTGAAGACGCATCATTTCCAAAGTACTTTTTTGTATTTTGAAAAGGCACAGTCCAGATAATTCAATTTGTTGAAACAAACGATATAGACAAGTAACTTTGGAGAAATATTTATTTTGGATATTACTTTAGGTGGAAGTTCATATTACACAATGATTACAGAAGAAGACATTTACTGATTTACAAACTGCTATCAAGTAAATAGAGATATATAATTTGATTTGATCTCATTTAAACATGTGATTAAGTGCTTTGTTATGAATATTTATGTACTACGATGTTATCCGTGATTTTATCTGAATAAAGATTTATTTCAACAAAAAAAAAAAAAAAAAAAAAAATTACACAATTAAAGTGAATTTATTATTCTATTTTCTTAACGTCCGACGTAGACTGTGATGCCCGTTGCACATGATGTATAATCTTGATATTGTTTGACCTGCGCTCATTTAAGTTTATCTGCGAATAAAATTAACATTCAAGTCAGTGATTCAAGTCCTATTTGCATTTTTTCTTTTGCCTTCACTCTGTGCGCACCACCACACTCACACCAGGTTGCGCCGCTCTCTGACGCACACCTACGTCAGACAGATGGCGCCTCATGTGCAACGCCAATAGATCGGTTTACTAACATATTCAAATTTTAAGCATATTTTTTGAACAAAGGTTGTTCTTGACAACCTGGAAGCTTGTCCGAGGTTTGCCCGACGTAGCAACAATAAATTTATGCAGAGTGGATTCCAAGTTTTGTAGTTCATTCATTAAAAACAAGAGCATATCTCGTCACTAATAAGTCCCCAGGAAAGAAACATCCATAAATGTAAATAAGTTAGTATTAAACCTGTCTATTACAGATAAATGTACGTCATCAAGACACTGTTTTGAAGGACGACCTTGTTGTTTAATAAAGAAATCTTCCAGGGTGGACCAGGCGTAGCTTCCCGGAAAGATGGTTCCGCTACGGATGTACCATTCGCTTGGTTTCACACAATGATATAAAAAGGGAGCTAAATTTATCTGTGAATGGAATTCGAAAGATAATTTCATTTATCATCATGGATTTCGCTCCGGGTCAGTGTATGCCACCTCCATGACCCGAACGTAAGCCATGTTTGGGGAGGAAACAGAGAATGTTCCGTCAAAAAAGAGCCAGACTTGTCAGTGGGAGTCTGGGTATCTATCAGTGTCGTAGCAGCAGGGAACACAGGGATCATAATGTCCCCCCCCCCCCCACCCATTAGAAACATGAAATATAAAGTGAAAGAAAAGAGAGAGAGAGAGAGAGAGAGAGAGAACGAAAAAGTGATAGGGGAAATGGACAACAAAAGATACTTGGACTACCTTCCGCGACCTTCCCTAATCAGTAGTCCTGTAAATTCGCATTTCAATTCCGAGTAAGATCAATGCTCCCCCAAAAGTTGCCACTGCCCCCCCCCTCACATAGATGGACTCAATTTACGCCACTGTTTGTGCCTGTATTTTCTGATATTTGTTTTGACAGGCTGTGTTGCCATGAAATAAAACAGAGAATATAGAAGAAGAAGGGGGAAAAGGGGGGAAAAGACATCATCTTCAGCAGATATGTGGACAGTACAGTTTTCAAACTTTTCTTCAACTAAAGAGAACATGGTTCAGTGGAGTGATGGATCATGTATTACGCGTCATCCCAGATAACATTACATTGCAAAAGAATTGAAAATCATTGAATAGGTTATCCACAGTGCCAATGATATCCCAGTGGGCTGTGGGTTACGCGTTTATCATGGTACTCGTGAAATGATGTTCTAAAGAGCAAAGTAGAATTGAGAATTGGGGTGTCTTTTGAAAATCTTTACAGAAAATTCGTGTTTCTAATTTTAATCAAATATCGAATATTCAGGAATGCTTAACAGAAAAAAGTACCATAACGTTTCATGAAAAGAAGAGTTGTTAGGTATTACGATGATGAAAGGTATACATAAGTGACAGTCGCTTCAACCTTCGCATAAAGTAAACTGACAGAAGTGCAAAAGCAGTGACGAATTTAGAAGGGGGCTCGACCGACTCGCGCTCCACTTTTAAAAGTGTGTCCGCCACCTCCCGTCCCGGTCCCTTTTGAGGAGACATCTTCTTTTTCTTTTTACTTGGCAGCGAATATAGATATGTTGTGCCCCTTTTCTCATACAAAATTAAGGATCTGCCTCTGTGCCAAAGTACCTTGTATCATCTGCGAGATCTGAGTTATATAGAGAAAATCAAAACATTTTCATTGATTCTGAAAATATATTTTGATTTTCATTGAAATAAAACAGCCGGTGGACACTACAGCAAGCATTCTATACACTAATTGCGTTGCGTTCAAAGGATTAACTAAACTTGATAATAACGCAATCGAAATAATGCATCGTGTGCAATGACATTGTGTTATTAGTCGAGAACAACATTTGTTGAAGTACACGACATCGGGTTGGTCCATTATAATGTAAATAACAATAATTTTGTCTAGCCAAGGAAGCCTCATCAGCACCAACGCTGTTCTTACTGATGGCCCTGCAATTATTATTACCCTAGCGATTACCAGCTACCCATTTACACCTGGGTGAGGCGAGGAAAATGTAGATTAAAGTCTTGCCAAATTACAGACGTTGATGCCATGCCGTCTGGGATTCGAACGCTCAACCCTTGGATCGAGAGTCAAGTGAATGAACCACTGTACCACAACACCTACATCCATCCATCCATCCATCACGCCCAAAACCTGGACAATCATCTCCCTCCTCTAACATTCCTAAGCTGACAGTATGAATGGATAACGGCACCTGGTAATATATAGGTTAATAGAGTTGTCCATGTTGACGTCATAAGTTATCGTTGGCGCGAAGTCTGTTGGTTGTTGATGTGTCGAAACGCTGTTGTTCTACCAGTGCCAATTATTTGTTGTGAATGGTTCCAATTGTAAACACCGTTGGTACCTTAGTAAACACCGCCAAACCGACTCCATACAGAATCCAAGCCCGTCGATTCTTAGCCATTGGAGGTAATGTAAGTATTGTTTGACCGGTCTGTTGTCGGTCTTGTGCCGGTTTTGTGTCGGTCTTGTTGGGAGGAAACTGGTATACTTTAACAGCACTAGTATAGGCCAGAAGATTCACTGGTTACAATGCACCAAATATATGATTTACATGTTGTCCCTTAAAATTGCTAATTCAGCTTAATATTTATTAGTGGTAACTATATACCTCACTTAAGAAATCCAGCCATCTGATTGGTCGAATTGCATTCATAAACTTCAACTGTTCCTGTAAAATTCTCGGTAACCATGCTTAAAACATTTCAATATTTTTAATAACCATGGTTATTAAAAATAGTTGGTCAGCCTCCATGGTTACCCCATAGGTTTACATGTTAAAAAATGGTTTGAGCGATGGACGATACCGTATGTGTGCGAAGGATTGGTCGGTAATTTCAATACAATTGAATCTCGATCGATCTTACCGACAATTTTATCTTGCATTGTTGACATGAAGACGAAAATAAACTCTCAAAAACAAAAAAACAACATCTGCCGATAGATCTTGATCTAAGTTCGTGCCAAAAGGCATTGCAAAAGTAAAAGAAGGGTCCGTTTCATGGAGCTTTTGCGAAGCATCCCTCACCGTTTTCAATCCATTTTAATGTATATACTAGAGAAAACTGCCAAGCATGTTAACGACGCGTGATAGCCGAGTGGTCTAAGCGTTGGTTTTCGATACACCTATTGTTGTACGCAAGAGTTCGAATCCCGTCTTCGACAAAAATGTAAAATATTGTTTATTTTTTATTTTTTAGTCTATTTTTTTTCGGCATATAAAAGTATTAATGACTGCTTTAATATTCGAGAAATAGTTGTTTTCATACGCTCTCGGGAAGGTTACAATTGGGCTATTCCCCTCGGCAAGCCTCGGGGAATAGCACAATTCTAACCTTCCCTTGAGCGTAATAAAACAACTATTTCTCTCAAAGCAGTCATTAATACTATACTATTCTTGGGTTGGAGAGAGGGAGCGGGATGTATGTATTTGTACAGCCCCTTCTACCGTAGACCCATTGCAATAACTCTTTCGT
>JAVYIG010010815.1:0-65943 GCA_035222895.1 Strongylocentrotus droebachiensis
GTTTGTTATACCCCTACCCCCGTTAAAAACAAAACCAACAACAACAAACACACACAAAAAAAAAAAAAAAAAAAAAAAAAAAAAAAAAAAAACCGAAACAAGAAGACGTGGGCAGTCTATGGCAGTCGAGACCTATGGCAGTCAGATATGGATGTCAATAGGTGATATCGATATCATAAGTTACCTATCATCATCATTTGTTTGTTTGTTGTTGTTGTTCTTTTGGGGGGTTGTTGTTGTTGTTTTTTGTAAGGCTTTGTCATTGTTTTGTGTTTTAATTTGGGGAAGGGGGTTATTGCGATAACATTTTTTCATTCAAAATAATTGAGTTATGTATATTGTATACTCTTTATGTTATGTAATGCGATTTGAAATGATTTGTATTTGTATGATGAACATGTTTTGAATGAGTACAATAAAACAAATAAAAAATACAAACCAAAAAAAAAAAATCACCCAGACCTTGAAGGCCCTCTAAAGTAAAAGGAGCCCCGAATTCGCAAAAAAAAAAAGAGTGCAAAATTTCACTTAAATTCTATCATAATGTGAAAGAGGATGTCATTTAAGACACACTTCTGCAAAGATGTCCCTCCAAAAATGGGTTTGAAGACAAATATTGATAAAAGAAAACATTATTTGGGTTTTCTGTTCTACGCACATTTTAGGATATTCATTTTTTCTCTCTGTGCAGTTGACTGTTCTGGTAGCAACACATGTCGGAACGGAGGTACCTGTGAGAACAATGCATGTACATGTGCTGCGGGATTTAATGGTGTTTTGTGTAGTACAGGTATGGACATCTTTTGTAACATACTTTAAGTGCTATCAGGATTCATCGTTTACGTCAAATAATATTTCGGTTTAAAGGAAAAAAATGTTTACTCAATGATAAACAGATTTATGCCATGATACCGTCATATCGTGCCTTGAACCTGTTTATTCATTTCGACATAAGTATTATAACATTCAACCCCCCCCCCCCTCCCGAAAAAATAGCGGTATAAAGATGGGTGAGAACACTACGTACTTTGTAATTTGAAATTCTTTAATGCATCTTCCTTGAATTGTGTGTTCATCACCTAATATTATTTTAATATAAAATTCCGGATAATAATAATAATAACATTTAATTTTTATATAGCGCTTATTACAAATGTCTCTATATAAGCGCTTTACAAATATAATATTACCCCGGTCATTGGATTCATTGCTTGCCCGCACACATGCATATCAACGTGAACAGTGAATGTAAAGATTCGCCATTAATTCAAGTTAAAAAAATTCTCTCTGTAGTTGACTGTTCTGGTGCCAACCCATGTCTGAACGGAGGTACCTGTGAGTACAATGTATGCACATGTGCTGCGGGATTTAATAGAGCTTTGTGTAGTACAGGTGAGGAAATATATTGTAACATACGTTAAAGGAGACCTCATCCCAAAGAATAACTATAGTTATTCTGGGAGATTTATTATATTCTTGCCCATTAATCTATAAGGCTCCCCACCAAAGTGTATGAGAGAAGTATATAGCATGAATAATATATAGTTTCTCAGCACGACATGGGCATCGCCATTTTCTTGATAACGTGACGGACTATACGAAGTTGTTTATCAAGTTAAAGTATCCAAATTTGCTCCCTGTCCAGGTGTGTGTGGTGATAAAGCATTTTATTCACCTGATATATTATCCTTTGTGCCAGAATGCAAATTGCATAGTTGAGTTGGTGTCTTTCTGAGGTGAAGGTTTCGCATAACTTAAATATACTTTTCAACTGTTATATTTTAGTACTTTCAAATTAATAAGTTACAACTGTTCCCATGTTATTTACTTTTCACTACATTGTACGTCATAGTATCAGGAAAATGACTGCGCCCATGCTGTCATCCTAAAACGCATTACATCATGCCAGGAATATCTTCATTTATATATCTCTTTTACACTTTCGTAAGTAATATTTTACATCAAAGGGGTGAAGTTTCCTTTAAGTACTCTCACGATTCATCGTTCTTATCAAGCAATATTTTGGTTTGACGGTAATTACTGGCTACACAATGGTCACGATGTTTCATGACTTTAACTTCTTGATATTCAACTTTTTATTTAAACTCTTATATTTCAGCATCATCATTCTAACTCACAACCGCTGCCCCTAGAAAATAGAGTGGTCTAACCGAAAGGCGGGGGAGGGGGGTGCCTACCCACTTTATAATTTCACATTCTTTAATACATCATTACTAATTTGGCTCTACATATTGCCTGATATTAATCAATATCTTATTCCCGTCATTAATGTACTTCCTCGTGAACGGTGAACGTAATATTGGTAATTAATTGTAGGATATTTTCTCTCCTCTGCGCAGTTGACTGTTTTGGTAGCAACCCATGTCAGAACGGAGGTACCTGTGAGAACAATGCATGTACATGTGCTGCGGGATTTAATGGAGCTTTGTGTAATACAGGTATGAAAATATTGTGGAACATAAGTTAAGTGCCATCGTGATTTTTCGTATACGTCAATTAAATATTTTGGTTTAAAGATAAAGACCAGTTATGGTCATGCGATTGCATTGTGAAAGAAACGTTGTGAAATCGGTCAGAAAAGGTTGATCATCTAGCACAGATGTACTGCAAGGTTCTGGAATCATCAAAATGATAAGAAGTTTGGCCCAGTCTTCATGAAGTTACAAGCACTGCACACATAAATATGTATATGGGACTACGCACATGTGCGTTTTTATCTCTCACACACCCAGGGGCGTATGCAGGATTTTTTCAAGGGGGGGGGGTTTAAAATCGGGCCCAAAATATTTTGCTCCCGAAAATTTGAAAAGTCGCTCAGTGGTGGTGGGGGGGGGGGGGGTAAGCGGACACTTTTCTCTTTTTGTTGGTCTCAAAATTTGAAAAATTGACATTTTTCTTCGTTGGGGGGGGGGGGGGTAAGGTCACCTTAGGTTAGCCGTGGGCATAATTTTTTTTTTAAATGATTAAAAACAAAACAAAAACAAAACTAACAAAGGTTTTTTTTATAGTTTTTTTAGGGGGGTTTACACACTTAAAAATACCAAAGGGGGGGTAACCCCCCCCCCCCCCCCTGCGTACGCCCCTGCACACACCAATAGATAAACTAATTTACCAAATATATCATTAAGTAGGCGGTTTCACGGCAAAAATTGTATCATCATGTATTATTCAAAACATATTCTTTCACATGATTGGTAATAAGAGCTTCCATTTCATATTTTGAAATTGGGGCGTTTCCAATACTGGTCTTTACCTTTAAAGGAAACAAATATTTACCTAATAAAAAAAAGAACCTTTGACAATAATGATCCGTTGGGAAATACAATCACCCTGGTCTTTCTTGCCCCGATTAACATTAGGAGCTCCCAAGCTGTTGTCAGTGGTTGAATCTTTGCATTTGTCCTTCTTTGAGATTACCCCTTTATCTGTTAAGAGTTAATAAATCAAAACAATATGTCTAGACAATGTTGCCCAGGAAACTGAGGAATTAATCTGCAAACATTCATTCGTAAGTTCTATGCTTCTACAATTTTACTTAATTAACTTTCGACAGGTAACTCTGATCCTTGCTCCCAACGAAACCCGTGTGTCAATGGTGTCTGTCGTTACAATGACCAAGAACAGTACGAGTGTGAATGCCAAGATCATTATGAGGGGATCCATTGTGATGAACCAACTCGTAAGTCATTTGTTTGGATTTACTTATACGTATCTTAAAGGTATTACGTTTTGCAAATCCATGATTCACATCGTTTTGAAAGAAAGGTGAATAGGAACCAACATTTTGAAAGTGTTATGACACAATGTTTTATCCTCAGAAATGATGAACCAACTTTTCATTTCAGGATAAGAAAACCAAATATCTCTCCATCATTTCTGGATATGAAAGAAAATGTCAAAACACTTTGTTTTTCTGGGGGAGGCTTTAATTCATCTGTTGTCGCTATTCACGTCGTTCTACTTTACTACTTTATGAATAGTAGTAGTAGAAGGATATTAGTATCATTTCAATGTTGTTTATTATTATTATTAATAGTAGTTTTATTTTCATCACAATTAATGTTATTGTTTTTGTTAATGTTATTTGTATTCCTCTTCTTCTCCACCTTCTTCTTATTATTATCATTATAATTATTATTATTATTTTTGTCATCATGATCATTATCTTCATCATTATTGAAAATTATCTCATTCGCCGTCATATGTTTTAATTCCTACCTCGAATACAGTTCCTTTGGAGGTTTCTGTCCATCCGTCAAGCCAGAAAGTCAACACCAATGCCTATGTGGAGCTGACATGTAGTTTCAACAATGCCAGGCGATACCACTGGTACAAAGATGGTGTCCTTTTGCCCAACAGTGAAAATCAGAATCCTTTGATAATTCTGTCTGTCTCGCCCAGTGACATCGGGTATTACTTCTGCCGAGGCACGGGGAGAAATGGAGAAACTTTAGACACGATGCGAGCATCTGTATATGTCAAAGGTAAACACTTGGCTTTAAGCAAACCACAGCAGATTTTTAAAAGGCGACCTGTGTGCTCTAGCAAGCTCTCATCTCTGCCTTTTAAACACATGGAATACCCTTGTGATTGTGAAAATTTTCACGAAGGGAGCATGGAGCTAACAGGCCTACGTTATTAAAGACTTACACATCGTATTAAACAGCAATTACAGGCCTGTGTACCTTAGTCTTTGTCCGGCAACTTTGCAGATAATAAGTGGACTATTAATTCAAAATTCATTTACATCGATTTTATATCAGATCAACGTTATAAACATTTGTCTTCACCAAACTTCATTTGTAGAAAAAAATATATATATACAGAAAAGGAATATCCTTCATTAAATTAAGTTTTAAAGATATAACGAATTTTAAAAAGCTACGCTTAAAAATAAGACTTCTATTTAAAGCGAAATCGATCGCCATTGAGACATACAATCGCGTAACAAAATCGAACGTGACTATACCAAGTTCATTACGTGAAAATTATAAGAGAAATGTTCTCATACAAGTACTGATTTAATAGGAAATTTGTATATAAAGACATTTTCTGAAAGCTATTTTTAAGTTACTTATATTTTTTGGCTATCAGCCCTCTTGAAGAAAATTGTATTGAGAATGACTGTCGGCCCGCCGGTTTTAATATAGAATTATCATGAGGAGAAAGTTCCCTATACGGGCCGGGGGGAGGGCGTTCCCCCTGTGTCTTCTCCTGAATTTGTGCCACTGATTCTCGTTGTATATGTTTATATTTACAGATCTGACCAATATAAAAGTTTTGAACGCTAGATTTGCCATTCCATTCAGCGATGAGCTTCATGACCAAACTTCTCAACTCTATAGAGAAACGGCGCTCAACATCAGCACCTTTGTAAGTACTTCCTAAAAAATAATTGGTGTATATCGGCAAGGCCTATCCCGTTCTTGTGATATTCTGCAAGGCATGGTCTAATATTGTTTTGGGTTTAAAATATACAGTTGAATTCTAGAATGCGAGTACATTGTTCCTAGCAGGAAATGGTAAAGGTTGATTGTACGAGCTGTAGCGTAAACAGTTTAAGCTTTTCTCATGGTGGAGACAAGACTAAGGGATCCGGAAGGCGTTCTTCCTCCGTCGCCTGTCACAAATGTTTAAGTTTACCTGCAAAGTTGGACTTTCTTGTGACAAATAACTCGGCAACCATTAATGCTATTGTGAACAAACTTGAGTAAGATATGCACTTTGCCCTTCACATTTAATAGGGTGCTGTCGAGGGTCACATAATTCATATTCTAAGGTCAAAGCTAATTTTGTGAGCTCTCTTGTGACAAATAACTTTGCAACTGTTTATTCTATTATGGCCATACTTGCTTCAGATTATTTTCGGTTAAACTGTAAGTTTTAACCCACAAGAATCATGTACTTTAAATACATTGTTTGTAGGTGCAACAAGGCTTGAGTCAGTGATGCTCTTTAACGACATTCATGTAATTTGGTCAGAGGTGCGCGAAACACATCTGGCTTTTGCCTTGTATTTCGAATATAAGGGCCTTTACACCATGAAAACCATTATTTTCAGAGGCACTTTTTTTATGACATTCTTCCAACATGTCCAAACTGAGACAACAGAATTAGTAAGCTCGCAAATTACTTCTCACCTTTACTAGTACCCAACTTTCTCTTTCATGATTGAAAAAAACTTTAAAACATACTTATATCCCAGCAAAAGATGTCCAAACATTCGAACGGTCATCTCGGTTCTTTCACAGCACCGCTTCATACTTATGGTACAGATACTTTCATTCAATTCTTCAAGTAATTCAAAATGCAGTTCTACCACAAGCATAAACTTATGAATATTGTATAGACAAAATATTGCATGCGGAGGGTTTTCGTTTATGACGTATACTTTAAGAAGTTACCAAAGAGTATTAGTCTTAGAAGGGGAAATATCTGTTAAACGTTTTATCTTTTCTGTTTGTCGTTTTTACCTGTGTAAAGGTGGAGCAAGGCCTCCGAACCAGTACTGGGTGGACGAGCCTATCAGTAGTATGCAGAGCCCTAAGACCAGGAAGCGTCAAAGCTGACATGAATATCTACATCGAGCAGACCAATATGACGGCACTGGAGACACAAGATCTTATCGGTCTATCTCTTGAGAGTCTAGCCAATGAATCGAATGGGTTTCTCGATTCCAACACAATTTCAGTTCAAGATAACGGTACCAATTTCAGTCACATTCATGTAGTTCTAAAAGTCAATTTAAATATTAAGCTTTGTGTATAAGGACGTTGGGTATCCATATATTGATGGCGGGTAGGTGACGCGAAAAAACAAGGGTCATAAGGTATTTTGTTCCACCTTTGTGTTACTACTCATTGCAAGCATTTTTGTTTAACATGGGCCTCGGAAGGGGAGGGAACGCAGGAGGTGTTACACACACAAACACAAACACACAGCATAATGTGTTTACATATTGATATACACACACATAATGTGCGTAGGATCTCGTTTATTCTGCCGGTTTTTTACCCTTCATTTAATAAAGTACTTCTTAATTTCCATTCTTATTAAGAATGATCAAAGTTATCTGCATCTTACGGAAGCTTCAACGTGCAGAGAGAAAGTGACCTGTTTAGCTCGCCAATTTCAAGGCGCCTTGTTCGGGCCCAGAAGGCGTGGAAACGAGTTGTTAAAGTCGTCAATGCCCCATGCTTAAGATGAGAATGCTAGAAGGCAACTCGATTACACTCACCAAGGCGCTTTGTTAAGGCCGAGAAATGCGAGAATAGCTAAGGCGCCTTGTTTAAAACGAGAAGCCATCTCGCAGCCTAAACAAGGCGCCTTAGCGAATTGCTAATACTTCTCGCTTTCTCTACTTAAACATATGGCGCCTTGACGAGTTTTCATAATTCGCCTTCTCACCTTCCCGCCTTAATCATGGCGCATTGGCGTGTTAAACAAGTTGCCTTCTCGCTGCACGGTTAAGCTTCCCTAGCATTGGGTACTTCTCGGAAAAAAGAATACCTGCACAATTTGCAGCAATTCAGTTTAAAGTAGATTTAAAAAAACATGGAATTGAATTTTGATACGAGATATTTTTTTTATTCACTCTTTTTATTCACCTTTTTTTGTGAAGCTATTTGCCAGAATATCTCATGGATATCTCCTCGGTTTGAAGAAGTCAAATTTCCGGTGGGTGAAAACGGAACATGGGCAAATTCAACAGGAATGTGTCCATTCAACACTACTCAAGGTTGGTTTTGATGGTCTTTCATTCATTTTTAATTCGAGGAAGTAGACGGGGGATCAGGTTAAATAGCACGATTAATATAATAATTTCTCTATAGGCTTGCTCATGTTTGACGCGGTAATCCGAAAAAAATAACGCCGCGTTTTTGTGTGTAACTTGTTAATGAATGGCAATTGCGCGACCGAGAATAACTCATTTACTCGCAATATAATTTCCAAAATAGCTTTGATATCATGATGTTCAATTGATGTAGATAGTTTTCACTTTATTAGTGAACGCCACCGGACCAAGATAGGGGCTTGGAGTCTACAAGCCCCTCCTTATAGATATTCGAGCCCCCAATAACAAAAATGAATTTAAGCGAGGCACACGTACAAAATGACGATACGAACCCTAAGCCCCTAGCCTTCAGACATAAATTAATATTCTAGATCCGCGCGTGTTGTTGAATGAATTGAATAGTTCCAGAGTCATGAATTACTTGAGAAAATCATAGACGATACTTCTTTACTTTATTTATGTTTCCTTCTTTATTCGTATATGGTAATAAATCTTTGCCAGTGTTCTTTTGATATATATATATATATATATATATATATATAAACATATATGTGTATTTTTTTTTATACCGAACAGCCAATGAACCGATTGGACGGGCTCTGTGTATCGGCGATGGTATTACCCAGAGCCAGTGGCAACCTGTGGATAATTGCGGACCATTTAGAAATGTCACAGATATTCTCACCGAAATTGCACAGGTTTTTGCTTTTTTTTTCAAATTTCGATCATTGAAAAGAGGCTTTTTAATAACGTACATGTGTAATGCAATTGTGTTTAGTATATTGTAGGTACCACTGATCATAACCACCTGAACAAAGTATGATAAACTATTTCTAATAAAAGAAGTAAGTATAAAATGACCTGTCATTGGGTAGATTTTACCCAATTTGGTACATTATTTGTACCCAGTATTGTGTACAATTTTAAACAAAATACATTCATGTTCCTTTCTTACTCAGCCTATATTTTCAAAGAGCGTATCTTTACTTACATGTGAAAACTATATACAAAAAATTAAAAAATCATGCATAACAGGTAATGAATAGCCCATGGTCAATTGATTATACTGGTTGTTTTAATGTCATTCCATTCACAAATGCATTCGACGATTTTTATTCAAGGCGGCACCATATTCTCTCTCATATTGATTGACAATACTGAAATAGGAGCACTTGCAACAGGCCTTCTTATCTTCATTCGTTAACTCGTGATACGGCATTTAAAACGAGAAGTAGTTTGAAATAGTAGAATTTTGCCGAATTATTGCATTTATAAGATGTTTGTCTCTGATTAAAATCAGTCGACAACCGTAAACGATTATCACCACCAAATTTATTCGGAAATTATCTACAATCTGCCGGATCATTATTTGTGAAATATTACGAGACACCGTTTTTATTTTCTTTATAATAAAGATGATATATGGAAAAGAAAACCTACTTTATGTGACATTGCAATATTGTAAGTGAAACATGTTCCCTAATGTTATGTTACCTTAAGGGGGAACATCGTATCACTCAACGTGTACATGCTGTAATGATATTTTCCCCACACATTTTAGGTAATCGTAGGTGAAGAAAACGCAGGTGATGTGAGCCAGCAAGTATCATATGTTACTTCCAACATCGAAGATATCACATCAGAAGACATCACGTTTGTGGCAGAGATAACATTAAACATTGTGCAGCAGAATCTTACAAGTGAAGAGGTATTCTTTACGATGCAAGGTTAATCCTATTGAGCATGGAGTTGCGATGGATGATACATTTTATGATGTTCCGATAATCATCTCATGGGGAAAATTAATCTTCCCTCCGAAACAAGTATAACATTTTCATAGATGTGAAAGAGGTAAATCCCATAACTGCCTTTTAACAATATTGGAAGCATTGACAAATTTTTAGAGCCTAACCCCGTATTCGACCCTATTTTCTTTTTGGAAGTGTTTTATAATGTTTTGTTAGTTGTATGACAGGATAAGGCCTGTCACTGTCTATTAATATCTTTTTGACAATTTTGTGGATGTTGGTCCAGCAATTGTGGAAACCGCTTTAACAGCTGTGTTAAGGCTGTCGTGTTATGTAATACAGTATCGTCGTTCAGATTTTTTAAATTCAAGATTGATTTCCGAGATTTGACTACTTTCCCGTACTATAGTTTAAATTATCTTCCTCTTTTGTGTTTTAATTTGACAGGTAACAGAATATGTAACGCGTATTGTGAACAATATCGCTGAGGTAGAAACTGAGGAACTTGAAGCCGCAGAGGAAGAAGGTGGGGCAATAAGTAAATTAGTCCTGGCTTTTGAGGAACAAATCAGTCGTGTTGAGGTTGCCGATGGTGGGATGCTCAACATTCAGCTGCCAAATGTAGCCGTACAGGTGATTTTTTTTATTTATATCATATACTATGAACAAATAATTTGACGTTAACCAGTCTACTAAAAATATATAGAATTCAATGCCCAAGTTTATGTTATAAGTTTATAATTTTGTGCATGGAGTTAAACAAAAATATCGACACAGCCATTCATCCATTGTTACAATGGATGTGTGCGGGATACATCAAGTTTTGAATATGGATAATGCCTTACTTGAATGCGTCTGTGCCCGTTACTGATCGCTTAGCTTTAATCATCATCAGCATTAATAATAATGATAATAATAATAATTATTATTATTATAGTAATAGTGAAAAACAATAATAAGAACAATTATCATCATAATAGTAATAGCAAAAATATTAGTTTAAAGATAATGAAAACAACGATAACAATAATGGTTATAACAATAACGCTAATAATAATAATGGTATCGATAATACTACTAATGCATAATATTAATGATATAAACAATGATGATTATAATATTAACAGTATTGATGATAATTGCGCCCATTCATCTAATACCGGCCTGTGGCTTTGACGGATGCACCTTTTTTCCATTCTATACTTTTATTATATTTGATCATGTTTTCTTTGCTATTTTCGTTTTTTAATGTATGGATATATATATATATATATATATTTCAATGTATTTTTCTTTGCCTATATTTTACAACAATGTATAATGTAATTTTTACTGTGATTGAAAACAAATAAAGTTAAATTAAATTCAAATCAATTCAATTCAATTAATTATATGCCAATTCAAATATAAACGATTCTTTCTTTTTTAAACACCTCAACTGATCTGCTTATGCAAATCTATCGAGGGGGTATTCAAGAGCGAAGGACCTGCATGAGCAATGGTTCCCTACCCCAATTCCTATTCCTATATTCCTAACAATAATAATAATGATGATGATAATACAAATGATGGTATTGATAATTATAATGATGATGATAATAATACAATATTTGTTAAGGTGCTCATGGTGTACTTGTGCAAAGAGGAAATCACCTAAAAACTTTTCCATTATATACAAAACAAAAAAAGAAATAGGGAACAATCAAATGTAAATCAATTAAAATAGAAACGTTTTTTTATAGATTGTTTTTAGACACAATATATAATCAGCTACTACAAGTATTTCGAGGGAGAGCGTCTCCTACAGAGAAGGTCCTGCCTGAGCAAAGATCCCCTTCCCTTACTTATAGCTTGAAGAACAAGAGCGTGAAGATCTAGAAGGAATTACTGTTCTGTGAAGTAGAGCCATTGGCAAATCGAATTAAAAGCAAATCAACTATTGCCGTTCTTATTTACTTAACAGGTTCAGAGTGTAATTGCTGACGACGTAATGAATGGTCTCGTGCTTTCACTAGCTGGACCCAGTCTTTCAGACCTGACCAAGTCCAATATTACCATCAGGGCTCTGACCCAAGATGACCGCGATGACGTCATTGCTACCAGACCAGACATCATCGCTCAGGTCAACATTCCACCTTCAGTTTCATCCGTCATTTCGTCCACGACCCCATTCTCTAGTTCACCGTCGAATGACAGTGGTGAATACATCCGGGTCAACTTCAATGTATTTTCAACTTCAGCCCTGTTCATTTCTAAGTCATTGCGCACAATCAGTGCAGCTAATGAAGGCTTCAATCGATCGGCTAACTCGCCCGTGATTTCTCTCAATTTTGGTCAAGGGAAAATAGCAGCCTTGACCGAGTTCATCAATTTTACCTTCTCTACAATAATGGTAAGACATATATAACTATTGAATTGCTGAATATTTTTCTCCTGTTTATTATACACATTTGTAACCTGCCTTTAGCAGCATTTTCATAGATGATTACATTTGTAGACATACATGTTTTTGCAATATGTATAGCAATTTTTTTTTTTAAACCCTGATTCCCCCCATAAACGAGCTTTTAAACTATACTAATCCAAAATATCGATATCTTCTTTCATGCTTTATTTAAAGTGGAAATTCAAAGAAAATCACAAATATGTCAACTTATGTATCACTAGAAACTGGTAAGCTAACAGATGGCCATCGTACAAGTTTTAGGTCAACTACATATCGGGTGATTTATACAAATACAAATACAACCACCTCCATAGCAGCTGGGATATACGAGAGATTCGCCATAAAAATAACGATGTTTTAATGACGTCACATAATGGACCAATACTGCCCAAGCAGACGACATCCCATAAAGAATGAACATATTGCAAAGCTATTATTTCTCAAATTATAATGAGTTTAGTGTATATAAACGTGATTGTATTTCAAACCATTCAAAAGGGGATATGAAACCGATTCTGATAACTAACATATTTTGTTTGTAAATACACAGGATAGGGGTTAATTAACAATCAAAGAAACCAGACTTTCAATTTGAAAAAAAAACATTTGTTCCCTCTTGAAACGCCGAAAATACCACGGTGTGTGCAGCTAAATATACAATGGCGTCTTGTTTGTTTACAAGCGACAGATTCCTTTATTTTTGTATCGCTGCATTTGTCATCAAAATAAAACCATGCGCGGGGTTTAGAGTGAGGCAATAGATTATACATTTAGCCTGATGGTAGTGAAGTAAGAGAAAGAACTCAAGAGAAGATGAAAAACAGGCACTGAAAATGTGTGAAATATCATGGGGCATCGTCTGCTTGTGCAAATCATGTCCATCCTTGGATCTCAGCAAGCTATTCAGGTGCTATGCCGGGGCTATATTTAAACGTTTTGTAATTTATAATAATCATTACTTCAAATGTTTCCAAGTATTGAATTTTGATAACCTTGTCGAATAAAGTTTCAACTTTGCATGCATTTATAATAATCATTACTTCAAATGTTTCAAAGTATTGAATTTTGATAACCTGTTCGCATAAAGTTTCAACTTTGCATTAATGAAAATAAAGTTAGTTAAAAAAAAAATGATTTTGGGTTTACATACATTTTTTATTTGTTTTTGGTAGTCTGGATACGTGAATCCGATGTGCTCATTCTGGGATGAGGAGGAGGACGATTGGTCCCAAGATGGGTGTGTTCTTGTTTCTGGAATCACATCATCTGATGAGCTCTATGATGAGGAGAGCGTGCGCTGTGCGTGTGATCATCTTACCAACTTCGCTGTTATAATGGTCAGTAAACAGCACATAAACAGTTATTATATCTGTTATACTAATCCCCGGACAACTGTAACCGAACTAACTAGACGCAGTAATACTAGAGCTGTCGCGTGATAATCCTTTCGATGACAAAGGGGTATTGTTGGTCCCTCGGGATTAAATACATGTAGAATGGTATAATTGGTATATGTGTTTTTGGACGTGCAGTCATTATTCGACACCTTACAGTTCCCCTATTCCTTCCGAAGAACGATGGAGATGGTCTTCCTGAATTGGGTATGGAATAATATTGAGATCTAATACATTTTGATGGTGTGGACTCTTGTGTGAAAGGTAGTTCAGTGATATACTCTTCTTTTTTTTCATCAGTAATGTAAGATTTCACCCCTTCTTGTTAAAATAAATCACTAATTTCCCGCTTTAAATTAACGACACTATGATAGCTAATGGGCAAATAATCAGTTACATTTGAGCATTGGATGATGTTCCCGTTTGGGCTCAAATTGTTTTCATGTTACAGGATATCCATAGAGAGGAGGGTTCATTCATCAAGGCATACAACATCCTGACTTACATTGGATGCTGTATTTCTATCTTCAGTCTTCTTGTCACATTGGCAACCTACCTGTGGAACAAGTGAGCTCAATTGAAGAAGGAAATGCATTTATTAATGTAATACAAAGGAGACAGAATGTGTTATTATTCTCTGGTCCTTCTATCTTCGATTTTAGTTAGTAGCTTTTGAACAAAGAGAAGTTTCATTGCCCACGAAAGAGATGCATTTTTTTGAATTAATGAAATAATCACGCAAATTCGAATACCCCCCCCCCCCTCCCCCTCCCCCTTTTTTAATTTTTTTTAAAATCATCTCGTATTAACCAAATGATTTGTGAAATACGTGTGAACCTACAGCACGCAGGCATCACTTATGTTTGGACCAGCCGGGCTGTTGGGAACTACCAAAACATGTAGAGTTTTGATAGAGAGGGTAGAGCAAGGGGAGGAGGAGGAGGAGAGGAAGAAGAAGAAGTAGAAGAAGAGAAAGAGAAACTAACATGAAATGTAGGGGTGGGTTGACGAGGGTAATAAACAGGTTATAATATTCATTTGTTAATATCATTATATTTATCAATATTGTATATTGATATTCTATCAACTTCGTAGATCAAACCCTCTGCCTAATGGTTTGCAGCTGTTCTTTGCATGAGGAAGTATAGTCATTTTGAACACCTTTGGTATACATATAATTGAATAGTTAGGCCTACACCCAGATAAATTTAATTCAACAATGCCTCGCCGTATTGAGGGTCTGTGTCCAGTATTAACAGAGATAAGTAAAGCACAATCACGTAATCTCCTTCATTTCACAAAGATTTTCCCCGTCAATTTTTTGTTTGTTCTTGTTTGACGTTTTTCTTCTTCTTTGGTGTTAATGAAATGATGGTAAGGCTGTACAGGTATCATGGTAGAATATTGCTTCGACACTTTCCTGATCTCATTTTAACGTTACAATCTTGATAGGGATTTGAGGACCGGACAGCCTAAACAGATCTTAATCTGTTTGTGCCTGACCTTGCTGTGTCTCTACACGACATTTGTCATTATGATCTCTCTGGATTCTACCAGAGATTATCGTGAGGTCCAAGCTGGTCCCTGTGGGTTCCTGACGGCCCTAGTTCACTTCTTCGTTTTGTCCTCCATTGCATGGATGGGTGTGGAAGGGTACAATATGTACCTCTTCTTTGTGAAGATCTTTAACCCTTACAAAGAGAATTTCATGATCAAGGCTTTCTTAGCTGCATGGGGTAAGACATTTTTGTCTTTAAATCTTTTTTTCCGGGAATAGGGCTTACTATTAACATGAAGTGCCCGTATGTAGTTCCAGATAGAATATCTCTATATCATAATTCTTCGACCGAATTATTTAAACCTATACATGTAGGTACTGAAAGTATTCATAAAACGATGAGCTTGGCAAGGTGCGACGACCTGCTTTGCTGCGATCAACTTTCAGCAATCAAAATGATGATGAATGGGCGATCAAATGTAATTCCTTTAATATTCATATAACAAAGGATATGCTTATCTTCTCTGATTTTAATGAACAAAAAAAAATCCTAAATTCTGGCAGGATATTGTATTCATTTCGCCATGTTAACTAACTGGAGTAACTTATGGAAAGATCACATTAGGGCGGACTATGGTGCAACAGGCATCGTCTTGAAATGAAGATGAATTCGTAAATTTTGCCATTTATCAGCAATTTCTTCACTATTTTTTTAAAACAATACTCGAAGTTGCAACTGAACTACTTTGAAAATTGTATTTCCTCATACTTTTTCAGGAATTCCTGCACTTATCGTGGTTCTTACCGGAGCTATTGCTAGAGACTCTTACGCCCTTGATGATCTGTAAGTGGTAACGCTTCAACATTTAGCTTAAGTATTGGATTGCATATCATAGAGTATACCCAATGATCTTAAACATTTGGATTCAGCAAAATCACGATTCTGTACTTTAATCTAGTTAAACGACATTTGATATTTTAGTATAATCATGAGTTAGCAAGTATGCAATCATGGTCTGGAATTTATATCTAAGTATCACTTTCATGGGGATGTGGTATATTCCAAGCTCTAGAAGGCCAACAACTGAATACAAGCACCACATACTAAAAATAGCAGACGTTGTTGGTAATGAATGGGACAAGAAAGCTTGGAATTGCCAAATAAGTAAAGCGAAATCATTTACAAAGACAATTCTTCAGTTTAATGTTCTAAGGACGATGGCCACTTTGCATAACTATCGCTAAGATAGACAGTATTGATTTATTTAATTCGGTCACTTAACTGCATATAATATCAACAGGTGCTTCCTACAATTCTGGGCTCAAATCGGCGGTCTCCTGATCCCCATGTCCATCATCCTCCTCATCAACATTGTCATCTTCGCCCTTGTGGTTCGACGATTGCTCGAGCCACCCAACATCGCTGGCCGGGTGACAATCAAAGAGGCTAAGGTAGAACGTCGAGAGACTATCAAGCGCGTCCAGAACGCGATCTGCATCTTGCTCCTGCTCGGTCTGACTTGGGTCACCGGATATCTTCTTTTAATCCCGTTATTCAGTCAGGTAAAGCCAACAAACTCCCCTGTAGCATATTATCTCTTCTAAAAAGTGTCTTGAGAACTCAGATATGATGATCACATACAAATACATGTTTAGTATCTGAAGAACATGAGAGAGAATGCTATATATCTAATTATTTTAATTCTGAAACATTTGCGTTTAACAGGTGGCTCAGCCAATCTTCATCGTCCTTAACTCCTTCCAAGGACTGTTCATCTTTCTACTCTACTGCGTCCGGAATCCTGACATCCGTAAGCAATGGGGGCTGACTTCTTTCGACAAGTTTCTAAAGAAAGAAGCAAGCACTTCCAGCGGTGTGATGAACTCGACGGCCCCATCCTCATCAGCTGGCGTGATTAGCAATCTGCGCCCAGGAGCCTCGGGTAATGACTTGTTGCCTACCAAAGACGACAATCCCGATCCTATGTGTATGTTCAATCCGACCTATGATGTGAGCCAGGTTGACGAAGGGGTCACACCACCTATGAACTAAGATCTCCCAAGTTCCAACAAGGAACAGAATAAGGACACGGATCGTGATGCAACAAGCACTGATGTCGTGACGGTCAGTCTTCCTGAGGATACAGAGGATGGCAATGAGAGGAGTGATGATATTGTCAATTTTCCAATGGATTCAACAAATGTCAGCAAAGGAAATTAGAGCAGTAACAAAAATGCCATGCAGTGGCACCCACGATTTTGAAACGGCCAAAGTTGTGGTTTTGACTAAAGCGATGAATTCATTCTTACTTGATTTAGAAAACTTGTAAACGGCTTTTAATTCATTTATTTTTCAGCAAGAAAACGGTCTTATTAAGAGAACATGCTTTTGTACTGGCATACTAGGCAGGGGAGGGAATGGGCTGAGTATATAAACGAAAGGAAATTAGAAAATAATGGATGCGTAGCATGAAAGTTCCCATTGCTGTCCTTTTTTTCTTTCTTTTTTCTCCAAAGGTTGAACAATTTTCGCCGCATAGAATCGAACCGGTTACTGGCTGAGATCGCCAATGCCTTTTAACTACTAAAACACACAGAATTCCCCCCCCCCCATCCCCTTCCCCGACCTTATTTGCAATTACCAAAAGTCCACCACCACGTATATGTTATCATCTTTATTGTATTTCAATGACGAAATTATATATGTACAATGTATATGTACCTTATCGAAGCACTCATGATCAGATGATTATTTTTTATAATATACTTTGGTGGTGTATTACTCAGAAAAGAGGTCTTTTCATTGTTTAAAAAAGTATGATGATGATGATGATAGTACTATGTTCTTTTTGTATTCATTTGAATCATTTTTAGTCATGACATGATATATAAAGTATGTATATTGCGAATGGAAGTGATATAATAATGGTTGCGTAGCTTAAATCCAAGGTCCCCATTGCTTTCTCTTTTTTATTGTTGTTGTTTTTGTTGCAAACGTTAACAAAAAATTGTCTTCGCCGGAAATCGAACTGGGTCACTGACTGAGAACGCCAATGCTTTAACCACTAGACCACAATGAACCCCCCATCCCCCTTACTGGAGCTTTTTGCAATTACCAATATTTCGTTACCATATACTCAGGCAACCATACAGGTGATCGTTATTTCTTATCATCTCTATTGTATTTCAATGACGAAATCATATGTACAATTTATATGTACCTTATCGAAGCAATCATGATCAGAAGATTTTTTTAATATGATATTTTGTGACGTATTACTCAGAGAAGAGGTCTATACATTTTTGAAAAAAGTATAATAATGATAATGGTAAGATAATTTTTATATTCAATTCATTTTAGTTATTTTTAGTCATGATATGATATGTATATACATATGTAATGCGTAGGGGAATTAGACAATGATCGGTATGTAGCTTAAAACAAAATTTCCCATTGCTGTCTTCTTTTTTTATTTCTTTGAAAAGGTTGAAGGAAAATTGTCTCCGAGGTGAATCGAACTGTGTCACTGGCTGAGAACGCCAGTGCCTTAACCAATAGACCCCAGAGACGGGCCAGTGGATACCAGATTCAATTGACCGACAGATTTGTTAAATATCGTAGAAAGAATATTTGTAGGTCTACATGTATATTATATATATATACTCATGCGGTGGTCGACGAAAAATAGACAATTGAAGAAGAAATAATGGGAAAAACTTAGGAGATACAAAATATACTAATTGTTGGCTTTAAAACTTTGTCAAATAATGACAAATATATGCAGTTCTTGAAGTTACCTAGTTGTTCCATGATTATATTTTATATACAGTTTCATATGCTTCTTAATTTTTACTCAGAAAATTGTACTTTATTCTAGATTATTTTGGTTGTTTTCGTTCCCGATTTTGTTAAAGTATAAACTTTATTGCTCAGGGCGTCCCTGAAAAAATGAGATTCAAGTTTATCGTTAAATCACTCAATAATCCTGAATTATTTTAGTTAATGTGTACATAACAGCAAAGCTAATCAATAAATATACAAGTTACCTTCATACAGCGATCAAGGTTAAGTGCATCTAAACCCTATACATGATTAACTTACACGAATTAATGAAAAAATCTCATGAAAAATAAATATGACATGAATGTACGTATATGAATACAAATTTAAGACAAAAATATTTGGTATACTGAGATGCAAATGTACGCAGAATAATTTACACATTGACATGAGAAACACTTCTTCAATTAACTGTGTGAAAGGTAGGTATTAAGGCCAGCCTCAAATTTATTGAAATCAAATGTGAAAGTATCAGGCTCTGCATGTTGATTTTCGATAATTAACATTCCCAAATCATGTGTCTTTTAAAACAACTATCATCATCTTAATTCAGTCATATGTGATTTAATGATCATATTTTTGTTGTCATATGATATGAAGGAAAATGAGCTTTTCGGTGATGTAAATAATAGTGATAAAAAGAATTTAGGATAATTGACTAATTTACGAATATTAGCTTGTGTTCCTATTTTCAGTGGCACCCTGTATTGGGATGTTGGATTGCTTAGTTATATTATGATACTGCTGATACAAAGCATGAAAAATCAGAACATTGCTGTAACTATCATTTGTATTATCGTGCGCAACAAAAAAATTATAAAAGCAAGCTTAGTAATAAAGTAAATGGTGGAGTGGAAAGTTGGTAATCACATTGTTTTTATTAATCGTTTTAAAAAGTTATTTCATTTTCATATTTCCATTGCGATTTAAAAACGTATACAAACTGCAATTATTCTTTTCAAAGGTGTCAAAGCTAGCAAAAAATGAATTAACAAGAAAACCCCAAATCTACGAGATCAATTGCATAATCTAAAACCAATCAGAACACAAGCCCAAATTAAAATGGCGGATCACTACATTTTGAATTCAGTTAATATTAAAGTATAGACATAGGATCTGGCATTTATAAAATATCAATAATAATAGGACCTTTATTGTAGAGGAGAGGAATACCGACACTTTCTGGGTGCTGGTCATTTCAGCCCTGCATGCTACAAAAAGATAGTATTTTTGTTTAAGTATACAATTCGTGGAAAATAGCTCCTTTTGCATAACTACCACCAAAGCCCTGATGGCAATAAACTCCTAAGCAGGTACCCCGAGCAAGTCGCTCAGGACAAGTACCCAAGGCCAAACTACCTCTCAGTTTTATGCTCAGATATGTTTCTATTAGGAATAATTGGATGTATGCTTTTGGGGTTAGTAGTCCAGGGGGGTGTTTCACAAAGATCCTAAGTAGAACTTAACACTAAGTTGGACTTAAAAATTATGGACAGCCTTTGGAGCCTTAAAATGAAATATATTCAAAAGCAGAAATTCAAGTATTTTAGGCTTTTTATAAATTCCACATCCAGAACATGAAATCTCCTTGATGATAGAAAATATGAATGATTTGAATCAACATTTTATGCCTTTCAAAAAAACTTTTACAATATATTTTCAAAGATGCTAATGGCTTTCCATATTTTTTGAGTCCAACTTTGAGATAAGTTCAACTTAGGATCTTTGTGAAACACTCCCCAGAAGTGGTAGTCTAGGAGTATTAAAATGTCCCTTTTGGTTTCTTCTCCTTGAAATTGTCCGAGATTTGAAAGTCTAGAGGGTAGTCCTCACTGACACTCAAAAAACAAATTGGAATTTTCACTTATAAACACCCGTACGTAACACCATATTGCAAAATAACATAAATAACCACCCTCCGTAAAATACTGCACATGCACAGTCATGATAATCACTCTTGTAATTGGAAACATGTACATAATTGCGAATAATAATAGTCCGATTTTATACAGCGCTTAATACAAATGTCTCTAAGCGCTTTATACGGATATACTTGGCCCCGTCTTACAAAGAGTTGATATCAATCGCAACTTATTTGCAATTGATACCGATCGCGATTTTGTACACAAGAGATAGGAGACTGCAAACTTGCGATTGACTGGAGGACTTGCGATTGATTTGGATCAATCGCAACTCTTTGTAAGACGGGGCCCTGCAGATCTGTTAAAAGTAAGACAGTCATTCAAAGTGTGCTTATGACATTTTAACTAAGTAATGACCTACATCAGATGAAAGGTGAATACTTGCTCTTTACTATCATATATATATATATATATTATATGTTCGTCATATGATGAGACTTTTTGTTTGACTTTTACTGTTTAAGATTAAAGTTTGGCTCAAACTGGGATATCAGAGGATTTATACCGCGCAGAACGCCCCAAAACGGATAATAATCGTATTTTAACTTTGAAGGCTTTTAAAATCATTGTATGGCATGTGAACTAATATGTGACCTACAGGTGAAAACCTGCTCTTTACTCTCATAAACATGTATAATATGTGTACATATTTTTATCCCAGCTAAATGCTGTACAAACCTAGCACATTAATATAGGTGAGTGATAGGTGTGTCCAAAGCCACAGCGACAAAGGGTATTTATCAAGTTAAAGCAGGGGGGAAGTTGCCCCTCCCCTCCTCACTACAATTTCAGGATTGTGTGTATATCCTATTAGAGACATGGTGTTTCTAATCCTACATACTGAATAACTGCAATACTTTAATGATGTCTTCATATCACCCATTCCTACTAGCATTTAATTTTTAGTTTAAAAACTTAAAAAATGTATACCTCCGCCTTTCAGACACACATTTCATGTAAGGTACAAGAATTAAATTGGTTATTATAACATGTCAAAAAAACAGCAAAAAAACAATCAAACAAAATAATACAAACAAAAAAAGTTAAGAACAACAACAGAAGGCAGAATAAAATAAATAAAAACAAACATCCTAAACATGGTTTTACTCTTGGGAGTTGCTTCTGATTTTTCAAGGAAGATAGAAATTACATTTTTCTTTTACATGAGGTGTCTGGACTGGCTAGGCATTGCATTTTGGGAGTAATGATGAAGACATTTATTTATATCATCAGATTTGGTCAAGGCAACTAAAAAAGTAATATAATATAATCAGCTTCAACAAGATACCATACATGTCCTATATAATCACAACTTAGTTGGATCGAACATATAATAATTAATAACAACGGCTGAATAAAAAATATGAATCAGTTGATGGTTTAGTTTGTACAAGCTTTAATCAAATTAGGTCCACAACATCAATTCACCATAAATACAGTTCATCACATGATAAAACATGTACCAATAATCTTGTACATTTTTATACAATTCTATTTACAAGAATATGATAAGATAAAAGAGTAAATCAGCTACGATACAGACTTATTTTTGAGAAAGACAGTCTGCCTGGAGCGAGAAGGGAATGATATCTTTGTTAGGTTGAGTATATCATTGGAACAAAAAGGGTGTTTATAGCTCTTCATCTAAGTATATATAAGCAAACATCCTTCTGGCTCCAGAAAGATGTTGGACTCACTTTATGCCCTTCTGGCTCTCAGCAAATTAAGTCTAGACAGATTAAAAGTTAAAAAACTTCAGATGTTTCATAGGTGACATGAATTGGACTCAAATCGATTACAAATTGTCTTAGAATAAGAGAAGTTTGAGTGGGGTGGGCCAGCAGCAAGGCAAATGGGTCTTGCTAATCATGACTCCATTACAACTTGATCGAAGAGGCAAATTGTATTAATAAAGTAGATGTAAGGAAGTAGTACTGACTGCTGAGCTGAAATATACATGTACTTAGTTCTTCAACAGCAATTGGTAGGTAGATGGTCAGATAGATGCAACAAAGGATTTGTAAATTAAAAACAAAATTAACAAGCGTACATATTAAGGATTATACAACTTTGAGTATTTAGGTAAGAAATATATGAGGCTATACTAATTAAGTTTACATGGCTTTTAACTTTTGAAGTGCATAAAATAGAGTGAAAATATCTTGTAACAACATATATAGGAGATATACACTCAATTTACAATGGCATTTCCCAGTGTTGACTTCTGAGCGAGAATTAAGCTGACAGACAGACAAACAGACACTATTCATTATCATGCATAACTTTAAATGCTATATCCATTTACTTTCTGGATCATTATCTAAACAGAGTGTAACCCATCGAAAAACTCTCCATTGTGATAGTACTTCATGAGCTCATTTAATTAGCATTCACATTTCATTCAATTGAATTTTTCCTATCCAGAGTTTTTACTTTTAAAAACCAAAATATAAATAAAAAAGTAAAAACCCCCAAAAATATAAAAAAATAAACGAAAAATGAATTCTGTTAAATCTGAATTTGTTTTTCTTTCTATTTCACAGCTACTATATATCATAGGAATACCCCCCCCCCCCCCTATTGGCTAAGTATAACCAATAGACAATTATTAAATAACCTTTCCTAAACACAATTCCTACATCCCTAACATGGTGTAACAGTGCAGTGAAGCACAGACATGTCATCAAAACATGTACATGTATTTATAAAATGTCAACATTAGTACATTCAGATTAAAAAGTGTTGCATCACTATGATAAGATAATAAGTATTCCATATATACATATATATTTTACAAGCTATTTCCATGCAATAATATTGTGTATCACGCTGTGTTTGCAAATAAGTGATGGGACTAGACATCATTTCCTGATAAACCATTGATTTTCTGTCAGCGCTTGATGAGAAACTTTTTATCTGAATAAATTATTGATGTAAGTTATCCAATTTCAACAACATGCTTAGTTTCTATAAACATATATAAAATCTAAAAAGTGACAAAACTGCAACATGCTCTTATCATAAACACCATGGACCAAGCTTGTTCATCTTGAATGGTTTATAAGCTTGCTCCAAATATAAGCCTTATATAGGCGGCATTCTTTTAAATGACTGCAGTGAAATACTTATTATGAATTAGATGCTGTATTGATTTTCTTTTGAACAATTAAGAGAACAAAGTGCTCAAATGAATGACTCTTTTGCAAAAAGGCACTGGAAAATATATACATGTACTTGGAAAAGAGTATGTCATCACTCATACAAGAGTTGAGTTTATGTTTGCAGTCATGAAAGTGTTTACAGCTGTATTTCTTATGACATTTATAGAAAAAGACATACAGCCTCCAAAAAGATTTCAGAGCTGTATGACATATGACACTTGAACTTTAGAATGATCAGTTCTTTTCCATGCACTCCTGCAATTTGTAGAAAATGTTCAACTTTCTTCAGATTTTAAGTCACACAGAAGCAAGATCTTTATCAATGGTGAATAATCTACACATGATCTACATATCTCCCAAGCTCAAAATCTAATCAATTTTGATCTTACATCCTCATGAAAATGTATCTCAGCCAAATTTGGGGATTCCTCTTCATCACCTTTCAAGTTATTACTGTTCATTATATAAAATTCCTGATGCATAAACAGACAGATAACCTTATACGCTTTCGGTCCCAAGTCATCTGGCAGAGAAACACATGGCTACTTTTTTAATTGACAGAATTTGCTGAGCGGAGTGGCAATCGTGACTTGGTCTTGGGAGTGCGGTTCTTGCTACGATCCCTCGGCAGCTTCTTGCCACGGGCGGTGGTCACAGATTTAGGCATCACAAAGTTTTCCTTCGTGTCATCTCCATCAATACTCTGTGGAGAGGAGAAAGAAAAAAATTGAAAGATTAGCAACTAGATGGAACTTCAACTGCGCGCAGTCGAAATGATGCCTCCGTCATAGAGCAATTTTACAAACCAAAACAGAAGAAATTTTTCAAATTCAAGTTCAATTGTAATCCATTAATGGGTTCTCAGAATATCGTGATTACAAGCAATTTCTCATGTACATATATGACCCTTTGATCTTTGACCTCATGACCCTAAAATCTACTCAGTTCATTGGCTCTGCAAGATGTCCAGAGTTAAATAGTAATCAATCTGTCAGTTCTAATGAGAATGCGTTCACAAGCTATTTTTGCATACATAATGAGCCCATGACCTTTGACCTATGACCTCATGACCCAAGAATCGACTCAGTTCATTGGCTCTGCAAGATACATACATGATCTAAGTTTGGCAGGAATCCATCAATCTGTTCTAATGATAATGCGATCACAAGCTGTTTTTGCATACATAATGAGCCGCATGAACTTTGACCTTGACCTCATGACCCCAAAATCTAATCAGTTCATCGGCTCTGCAAGTAACATACATGACCTAAGTTTGGCAGGAATCCATCAATCGGTTCTTTAGATAACGCGATCACAAGCTATTTTTGCATACATAATGAGCCCTGTGACCTTTGACCTTTGACCTCGTGACCCCAAAATCTAATCAGTTCATCGGCTCTGTAAGATACATACATGACCAAAGTTTGGCAGGAATCCATCAATCGGTTCTTCAGATAACGCGATCACGAGCTGTTTTTGCATACATAATGAGCCCTGGGACCTTTGACCTTTGACCTCGTGACCCCAAAATCTAATCAGTTCACCGGCTCTGTAAGATACATACATGACCAAAGTTTGGCAGGAATCCATCAATCGGTTCTTCAGATAACGCGATCACGAGAACGGGACGTACGGACGTACGTACGTACGTACGGACGTACGTACGTACGTACGTACGGACGGACGGACAACCCGAAAACATAATGCCTCCGGCTACTTCGTAACGGAGGCATAAAAAAACAAAAGGGCCTATTAAAAGGAAACTTAACTCATTTTTCATAACAGACCATTCCTTTCATGCAGATTGTGCAGCTCTAGTTTTGAGGGTTTGCTCCCTCTCAACTTGGCAAATGCTAGGCACCAGTCCCCAGAATGTTGCTTTTTTTACGTTTGGCCAGGCCAGTTTTTCAATTGTCAAAAGTCTTGTTAAATGACAGTCAGAAAGGTTTTGGACATAAAAGCCAAAGAATCATCAAAAGATTTCAATTGTTGCAAAGTATATATCATATACATGTGTATTTGGGATGATATTTTGGTTAAAAGAGGTCATGTTTTCAATAAATTAAAAATACACCATGTGACCGAGAGGAGACTTCAGTAGTGTTACGAGTGAAGTAAATGTATTCTTCTGTGAAGCTTCATCAAAACTTAGATACATCACATCATAACATCAGTTATTACTTTCTCATCAATGTTAGTTCCTCTTTTTTCTTGTGCTTTTTCCATTTTATTTGTCGTTTCATTGAATATTTTTGTGTGTGATATAATTATTCTTGTATTATGTTTTGCATGAGAAATTTAAAAAAAATCATAAAAAAAAAAAAAAAGTCACCCACCTTAGAAGTAAGAGACTGTTGAGATTGTGATCTTGATAAGGTACTCTCATTGGCGTCTGTGCTGGTATCACCGAGGAAGCTTTCTGATTGGCCGATCTTCATCTCCTTCGTTGACTGGAGAGACATGTCTGATGGACACTGTGATCAAAGACAATGTTACAATACCGGGTAACTATCTAGGAAATATGTAAAATGTATTAGATTTGAAATTGAATTTAAAGTGACAAAACCTATGCATGAAAGCAAGATGTTGTATGTAGTAACGGGGGCTAACTGCCTACCCTCCTTCTGGCTGGAGATTTCAACCTTCCTGACATCAACTAGAATGATCTCACCACGTCCAATCCTAGAACGCAAGCTGTTCGTTCACACTTCCTGAACTTCGTAAATGGATGCAGCCTCACTCAATTGAGCAAGGAGCCTACCAGATCATCCTCTGGAAATGTCCTGGACCTCATCCTTACAACTATACCAGCAATTGTGCACAATACACAAACAACATCAGGGATTAGTGATCACCATATTGTCCTTTTTGACATTGATATGCGTCCTGAACTACAGAGGAAACCTGTTCAGACAATTTACCAGTATGACAAAGCAAACAAACTAGACATTAAGGCACAATGTTCTCAAATGACTGCATCGTACATGGAAAGAAAACCAGATGAGTTTACAGTAGAGGAGAACTGGCTCTTTTTCAAGAATTCCATGCTATCAATCATGACCCACATTCCTCATCGGAACTCAAAGTCCAAGGTCAGCCATCCATACATCACCAAGAGGATCACCAGGGAGATGGACAAGAGGGATATGCTGTACAAGAAAGCAATTCGGACAAGATCATCACATGACTGGGATACGTACAAGATGACTGGGATACGTACAAGATGAAAAGAAACTCTGTCCAGAGAATGAAAGAACTAGCCCACAACGAATATCTGAATGATGTGGTGGGGGAAAGCCTTATGTCTGACCCTTTCATTCAATGTGAAGAAATGTGCCAACATGTGCATCTCTTTGAAGTGGCATCCCTTGACCTTTGACTTCAACATCAATGGGAAAGCAGTTCCCAAAGCTACTTCCTATAAATACCTCGGAGTCACAGTGGCAAACAATCTGAGCTGGAACACCCATGCACAGAAGATCCAAGCGAAAGCTGCAAGAACTCTTGGAGTTGTACGTCGAGCCCTTGGGAAATGTGAGCAGAAAGTCAAGGAAATTGCATACAAGCAGCTTGTACGACCCCAGTTGGAATATGCCTCAAGTGCATGGAATCCACACACCCAGAAGGAGACCAAACTCATAGAGAGCATACAGAGACAAGCTGCCAGATTCGTCCTCCATGACTATAGAAGAGAATCTAGTGTCACCACCATGCTGTCATTTCTTGGCTGGGACATGCTACAACACCGCCGCTTACTCAATCAATGCGAGATGCTCTTCAAAGTACACCACAAACTTGTCCAGATCTCCTTGCTTCCTGACATCCGACTTATCACAGGCATCACCAGACCGCAACGAGCACAACATCAAAGCCACAACTTCAGATTCACCCAACCATTTTGCAGAGTTAACTGCTACATGTACAGCATGTTTCCCAGAGCAGTCAGTGTCTGGAACACTCTCCCAAGCAACGCTGTCACTGCAAATACAATTCTTGGCTTTAGGGGAGCGGCACTACCCGCCATACAGACTATGGCGCCTCCCCTGCCCCTGAAGATGTTGTAACGAGGGACACACCTGCACCACCTGCACATTGTATATAGTGCACAGAGAACAACCACCATCACTTCACCAACAGCACGCAACACAGCACAGTCCTCTCCAGGACAGCATTCACGCTTTTGGGAGAGTAATTCTTCAAGGTTCAAGGTTCAAGGGCTAATTGAATTAAATATGCAATGAGAAAGATTGCAAAGCTTCAAGATCTAAACCTGGCATTATCTTTCCTTGTCTTTATCTCATTTTGCAATATTATCTTACTTTTTTGGGGGGATGGGGGGGGGGGGATATAAAAATATTTACCACAAAAGATTCTAAACATCACTCTGGTTTGAAAACGATAATTGCACATACCTGTTTGCATTAAAACCTAATACACGCTCATTCAGTAATTTTGTTTACTGAATGTAATACATTTCCACAAGACTTTAACAATAGAATTTAATACTGCATTCAGGCACTACATACAAAATGCTCCAAGAAGGCAACCTTTCAATCGCAACCTTGCACTACAATATTCTCACCTCGCTTGCAATACTGTCATCAGGGAGAGGCATATCGGCTGCTTGGTTCAGCTCACATTCTTGACGGAACCTGTTGAGTATGATGCCATGGGGCTCTGTGCTGGTCAAGTCACGAGGATAGGAGAAGTGCTTGCGCTGGGGTGTAGTACCTGTATGTGCATAGTGATGAAATGACGTTGATAAATGCAACAATTGTTAGAAAAATCAGTTTAAAGAATTATCAAACTGCATTTTTTCATTCTAGTGTGGTGTTCCCCCTATTTGAACTAAGCTATATCCTTCATATCAACTTATAAAGTTGAAGATAAACAAGGCAAGAAGCAACCCAAAAAATGGAAAATTATGCTTCTGATATTCTGGTAACAGGAACAAATCATTTACAAATTAGCCTCGGTTAGAATTGTTTAATAAGTTAGAAACATACTATCTTTCCACAATTGCCTCATTATAAAGCAACTGACTGATGGTGTGAGCATGTGAATTTTGTCAATGTCCTTTTGTCAATAACCATGTTGGCTTGTTTATGCCTTACACTCCTACCTTGTCAGAATCAGTAGGAAATTCAGCTTTTCTGTAAATGTATTTTCCTACTGGCTTTAGGCAGACCTGCCAACCTCTGGAGTTCAAAAAAATGCATTCTTTAATCCCTAAAGTTGTATTTTACTGACAAAAGTTGTATTCTTAAAAATAGACACAGACTGTTACGTGGATCAATGCCTCTTACAGTTCTTACATACAGGAAGATTTTTTTTTAATGGATCATTGGTTGAATATGCATGATTTTGTCATGACTGGTGTGTCCGATGAACCAATGAACATCCCCAAATTGCGGATATGAGATGCTTGTAGGATACTTTACAGAACAGAATGGGCATTTCGCCATTGAAAATGGCACACACACACAATACTGTCGTATTTACTTCTAAAAATCGTACTGGTTGGCAGCTCTGACTTTGACCAGCAATAATAACAATACCAACATCGCCATGGAAACAAACCAACCTGTTGGGACATCCTTCTTCAAGTCCTGTGTCAGAAAGCCCTCCACTCTCTTCAGTCCACTCTCCACCGATTCCTCCATCTCTGCCGTCCAGCTGGTCATGTCCTCTGACCGAGCCTTGCTATCCTCTGTCCACTCAGTGACCGTGGTGGTCATCTCGGTCAGTTGTTTATCCACGGTGGTGCTTAGTGTATCATCGGATGCCTCATGCTCAACGGTCATTGCCTATTTTCAATGGGAAGTAAACCTTTGAGTTATCTTTTGCGATATATACAAACACTAAGATGCCGAGGATCATATTTTTAGTAGAACAACTATGAAAACCTCAGGGAGATTTGTACATTAGCAGCCAAATATCTTACTTTCAATTAGTCACTTTTTGATTTTTAGGGATGTTTTGTCACACTAGAGGGAAGACAAAACGCCTACATTGAATACTAGAGTAGATTAAGATCAAGACTCAATTACAACTGCTCATTAAACCAATGAAGAAGTTGTCATGTTTCACTAAAGACAATCAGCTATCCTCTTGAAATCCTTGTCTTTAAAAAGAAAAAAAAACTTTAAACCACATAAATTAAAATACATATAGATATCATTTCATGATATCAAATGAATTGGCAAGAAATACAGAAAATCAAATAGGCTAACCTCTTTGTCAGCTTTCTGCTTGGTGACATGCTGCGAGATCTCTTCCATGTGACCTTTGACATTTTCACAGACTTGCTCCATGTGCTGCGTCTGTCTGTCTATCTGTGTGTTTGTGTGTGAGGTCACCGATTCCTCCATGGAGGTGTTGTGCTGCCTGATGTCTTCAACTTGAGCAACAGTCTGTAAAAAGATTAGTTGAAACAGAAAATTGCTTCAATGTAAAGAAATATCTAAATGCAGTGACTTAAAATGCACTACAAATAATGCTGCAAACACTCTTTAATTTTTGTTTTTTTAGATTCAAATTTACAGTAGCAGTATGTGCATAGAAAGTATGTGAGAAGCTTCGAATGTAGAGAAATATCCAAGTGAATTAAACAGTGAATTAAACCGTTACAAAAGCATGCTGTAAATTCTCTTGAATTTCATTTCTGTAACAGTCTGTAAATAAATGTGGAGATATTTTGGAAGAAATAAATGCTTTAATGTGAAGAATTATATAAAAACTGTAAATTAAACTGCAATAAGAATTTCATTTCTGATCATCTGATTAAAATTTACTGGGTACTGTATGCATCATGCATTTACCTATTACAACAATTTTACAATATGTGCTTGAGTGACAATTGCTCTATGTTCATTTTGTAACACTAACTGAATTCTTAGCTTGGACCCTGAACCTAATATTACATACCTAACCCCAATCCTATATCTTCCGAGAGATTTAGCCCAGATTGCTGAAGGAATTGTCATCAGAGCCTATGTCAGATCACCATTTATTACAATAATGTTTACCTATAGAATGCTACTAACGGTTAATTTCAGTGCCCAACCATGAATAATTTCACTCTCAAAACATGCTCACTGATATTTTTAAGACAGTAATGATTTCTCTGATGAGCTGCTTCATACCAACCTTTTCGTGATGACGGTCGGCACTTGAAATGAGTCGCTCACTTGATTCTCTGTGTACATTCCTAAAGGACTCACAGGACTCTTGTACAGAAGTTTCTTGACTGGAGATAAACAATAAAATAAATCATGAGAACATACAGGAGATACAACCAAAATATTGCGTTGGAAAAGTACTGGTCGAACCCCAAAAATCAAATAGAGAGCAGAAGAAGGAGAAGAAGAAAAAGGCAGAAAAACTCTTTTACTACATATAGGAACTATGGACTTCCAGATATATTTCTAGTTATGCTGTGTGAAGGTGTGCCTGCTTATCTTTTTAAAAGAAGGCATACAATGGTACTATGATCTTGCTTACCTTAGTATGCTGGTCTTTACTCTTTCTGTCTCGGTTGATGCTTCTTCTAATTGTTCTTGGAGCTGAATGAAATGAAAACACAAGCAAAGAAAAATAAGATTTTTCAAAGATTTCTGTGATTCAATATAAGATACATGTTCAAGCAGGACAAACAACAAACTGCGATTTTGCAAGATATTTCTGTAGTACCTAAAAATGAGGAAAGGTTCTCTTTATTTTGGTTATTATTTGGGCATCCTAGATAACTGCTTAACTTGCCAAATTCACGTTTTTTTTAGTCTTTTACAGTTAACTGCATCAAGCTCACATGGAACAATAATACCAGTGAGATTTTGTTTGTGGTTGTCACCTGGGCAACAAGAGTAGGACTATAAGATCGCCCAGCAGGATTTGTAGGTAATCGCTAGCACCAGAGCAACTGCTTATTCCGAGCACTGGAAAGTATTATATAACCTTCAAGCAACATTGCCAGCATGATTTGAAGAAATGAGGTAATGACAATTTTGTTGTATCTTTACCTTTGTCGTCTCTGAGGCAAAGCTTTCCTCTCTCTGGGCAAACAGGCCTTGTATAGACTTCATCATGTCCTGTAGGAAACAATGTACAGAGATTAGAAGTCACACTGCACATGCATGTTATGATGTCATTGCCAGAAGATTATTTTCACAATCTATGCTCCAACACCCTGGACCCTAACCCTAACAATAAATCAAACATAAAATTCAATCACAGCCCGAAACCTTCAATCTTTGATGAAACAAAGACTTGAGCAAAGTTGGATTATCCAGAAGATATTGCAGGAGCCCCCGTGGAGCACAAAGCCTAGATCATCACCAATGCATTTTTTAAATGAATATTAAATGGAGCTCTGTTGTTTTACTGATGTATGGTAAAAGATGGTAATATGGCCTCAAAATCATATATTTAAGCCACCTTAAAAATGATCAATTGAAAATGATATTTTCAGTAAATCTGATTATAAAACAAATCTACAACCTCTTATAGTATTACATCACACTACATTACAGACTTGCGGATGGGATATATTTATACCAGGAGTAATTTTGACTTGATAATTTGGAAATTTTGACAGATTTTTTTCCCTAAAACTTTCACTCACTAGTTTCTCTAATTTTACAGCTTTCACCAAGACAAATTTGCAGCAATGGGTCATAAATTTCCTTTAAAAACAAACCAACAAAGAATAACAACAAAAATACAGCTAAAAGTGACTGCTCAGTATAGCTTACTTGATTGCGGTGTCTCTCCTGATCCTTGAGCACATCCAGTTGACCAGAAAGATCTGATATCTTACTCCTCTGATGATCAGAGAACTTTTCCACGGTCGTTGTCATGACGTTTACTTGGTCTAGCTGTTTCTCAATGCATACTTGAACGGTCTCAGATTGGCTGTTGATCTATAATGAGATAAGGTGCATGAAAGGAGGATGAAACCATCAAATTCCTACACACATGCACACTGGTCTAAGTGAACAAGAAAGAGAGAGGAGAGGAAGGGAAGGGAGGGAAGAAGACTGATAGAAAGCAGGAAGTGAGGAGGGAAGATGCAAGTACAAAATACTTTAGACTTCAAACTGTACTGTCATTTCAGAAAATTAAAAGATGAAGAAAAGTCCAACATTTTTCAAGATGCTTTTACCTGTGTCTTGATGTCTCTGCGACATTCATTGAGTGACTCGGTCAAAGATGACAGCTTCTCTGCGAGCATGTTCATGGCAGTCAGGAAACGGTTGCTATGGAAATCATTCATACTATCAATCACATCCTCCTGGAAAGAGAGAGAGAGAAAGAGAGAGAGAGGGAGAGAGAGAGAGAGAGACAGAGACAGAGAGTGAGACAGAGAAAGAGAGGAGAGAAAGAGAGAGAAAGAGAGAGACAGAGAGAAAGAGAGAGAGAGAGAGAGAAAGAGAGAGAAAGAGAGAGCAAGAGAGAGAGAGAGAGAGAGAGAGTTGAATCAGTATGGTAAGAACTTTGATCACTCCCAATATGAAAACTGAAGTTTTCAGTCAACTAATGATTGATGCATTCTTTAGCGATTAGCAACTAAAGATTGAACGTTAGATTCAGAAATCGGATAAGTAGGACGGTAGGAGGAAAAATACAAATAGGAACAAACTCTAAAAACTTCGATCCTGGCTGTTTGAAGAATAAACACTAGAAAATGTATTCAATGCCTGAATGTACTTTGTTACCATTGCATGTAAAGCTCTTTGAAGCTCTCACCAATAAAAGGTATCATTCACAGGATTTTTACAGTTTCATAAACTTTTTTCACCCTACGTCCTCTAGCTTTATTCTGCCAAAGACAAGGGGGTTTCAGTTGCAATTGTGTTTTAGGTAAGATTTAGGTTTAGTTTTGCTTAGTGTTGGATCTAGGGTTGTACTTGAGATTTTGGTTGGTGTTGTACATTGAGCATAGGGTTATATATCGTAAAGGTCCACAAAATAAGATTAAATTCTTACCTTGAATTTTGAATGCTCAGCACAGGCATCATTGGACCATTTCTCCCACTCCTCTCTCTTTCTCTGACTCTCTTCCATCATGCCCGCTGAATGACCTTTGACTGAGGTCACCATATCTGACAGGGAAGCTCGTAGGTCACCAGCTTCTTTGGTTCGTTTGCTGATCATGAACTCTGTTTGAAGAAATGCAACATTGATTGATAAGTGTAATTCTCATGTGAAGTGTTAAAGGAAATCCACTCTTGCATCAAGTTGGTTAAAACAAAAACATAGAAATGACACAAACAGGAAAGATTCAGGAAAATTTGATAGAGGAGAAGAAAGTTATGAATTTTTAAGTGTAAATGATCAAATACAAAACAATCTTATTTTCACAGTGGACTTCCCCTTCAAGCAAAAATTACCAGTATGTTATAATCTCTTAAAGGTATTACAAAGTTTTGGTATGGGGTCATGAATTTGGTTCAAATTAACATATTGGAAGCATATGCATTCCTCCAATATTTATTGATCGTTGTCGCGGTTGAAATCGAGTCTAAAGTTATGAAATTATAAATAATAAACTCTTTATGTTGTATAGCTCCCTCTCCAGGTCAAGATATTAATTAAGCTATAAAACAAAGTTTCTTGACTAAAATCGACCGATTAGCTATTACCGTTTGGTAATTATATATCACAACTACATATTCTGAGATTTTCATGGTCGCAGCTACCATTTAACCGGCAGTATGCGCTATTTGAAATTTATCAAAATTTACCGGGAGCACCGGTAATTTTTTATATTAAATTTTTCTCGAAAGCAGAGGGGTTTTAGGGGCTAAATTTTCTAGTGTTTATAATACATCCACAGGGGTATCCAATTTTATCTAAATTGTAAGGAATCATTATCCAGCCAATTTCAAAATTTCCTAAAACTTTGTATTACCTTTAAACAGCCAGACAGCCTAAAGCTAATAATTACCCAGGAAATTAAGATTTCATCATGCAGTTGATCAGTGATTACCCAAGTATTGTCTCATCCTTTTTTGCTCTAATCACAGACAAATGAAGACAACAGGAAATTTGAAGTATGATAACAAGGTTTAGCACCTACCGAACTGCTGCTGCATTGAAGTGCATTTTCCCTGCTGCTCTTCCCTCAGCCTGGAGAGGGAGCTCTTGATGTCCGAGGTATAGCTGTGGAAGCTCTCTGCAAACACCTCCTGGGCTGACTTGTTGTGTGCTTCCACCGTTCTCTTCCTGTCCAGCTTGGCGTGGAGACCTCCTACGTCAGTCACACTGCTATCCGCAGTAGAGAGCAGCTGACAAACAACAACAATAAATCTCATTACAGAGGACAAATCACCATAATATTAATTTGCTCAATGTTTGGGTTTTCCTGCTGGTATAGGAATTTAAAGAGCAGGATCAAATACTACATTTTGTAGAGAGATAATGCATGTTAACTGTTGTTTAGTTACACTACAGGTACAAGCAATTTGTGAGTAGATTTTCAATACACATATACACTCAAGCAATTATCCCTCACGTGTATGAAGAACACATGTACAACACAATTAAATGCTGTTACTAGCAAAGATTGAATAAATGCAAAAGAAAATCACATGTTCAAATTCTTATGTAGGTTTTGGCACACATTATACCTATTCATACACAGATCTGGATGCAACTTGGAAAATCAAGTTACAAGAAATATGAATTTGTCAGCAAAGATACAAATGACAATGTCCTGGGTACTAAAATTAAATTATTGCTTGATAATATGAGATAATGGTCTTCTGGCTCCAAACAGACCAGACAGTTATCTTCAATATCTCCATGAACTTGTGATTTAAAGGGAACCAGAACCTTCATACTAAGTTACTTTTATTGTAAAGTTTAAGATATTTCTCGATAACAAGAAAGAAGAAGAAAAAACATGAAATTTGATGTACAAAAGGCATTGAGAGTTGTCCATAAATGATATCAAATTGAATATCGCCCTCTAGTGGCTATTCATTTCAAAAAGCTTTAACTTCCTTATTCCTTGCCCGATTTTGTTCAAATTCTCACTGATTTTATTCAAATATCTTAAACTTTACAATAAAAGTAAATTAGTATGAAGGTTTTGGTTCCCTTTAAAAAACAAAGAGACAACGTGAGATGTTGTGTACCTGTGTGGCTTCTGTCATGAGTTGCGTCTCTGTTTTAACATGCTCTGACACAAGATGGCACTGTTCATCGCGATCCTGCGTTGTCACCCTCAAATCCTTCAGGAAACAGAATAGAAACAAAAGATATCTCATTGGTAAAATCCTTATACCTAATCAGGTTGAGAGGATACCTTGTTATAAATAATGAAGTCCATTCCAACATGATCAATAATCAAATCAACATGTATTTTCTTCCATTCAATTTGACAACATATTTGACATCTGTTCAAACAATACAATTAATACCTAGGAACATGAATACAGTTAAACCTGTCTATAGCGACCGCCCGAGTGAAACACAAAAAGTGGACTTTGTAGACAGGTGGTCGGTCTGTGTAGACAGGTTCCTTAAGTACATGTTTCAATGAGTAACCATTTTCAAGGGAAACAAAAAATGTGGTCCTTGTAGACAGGTGGTCTTTGTAGACAGGTGGTCACTAAAGCAGGTTTGACTGTATAATTTAAGAACTTGTATTACAAGAAAGAAGGTGCGAATCCCAGTAAGCATAGCTTGTATTGGGTACGCCCGAATACACAAATACACAATATACATTATGATAGAAGAAAGGAAGAAAGAAAGGCAAGGAGGAGAAGAGGGTAGAGAGCTTGGAGAAAGAGAAAGGAAGAGGACTGCAACATAGTAGCAATGAAATGTATGGCATACATAAAGGCAAAACTTAGCTGAAGGGTATAATGTGGAAATATTTGACTGCATTTTATAGGATAATCTTCTGTTTTACTTCTACAACTTGAAGGCACAAGCAGGAGGCGCAAAAACTCTGTGGGGTGCCGAACGTCTAATACACAGCTCTTTTGAATCTCTTGGTTTTGACCAGGAAGCGGTAACAGCGATGCCTCTGTGAATGCTCACCGTCTACCCCGTAAGCGACATCCAGGCAGTGAACCTACCCACCAGACCCCCGACCCGATCATCGTAAGATTTGCGTCCATGTTCGACCGCGACGCAGTTCTGCAGGCCTTCGAAAACAGCCACCGTACTGCGGAGAACCGTCCAGAATTTACAGTCCGTACTGATCTACCGCCACATCTGAAGGCACAGCGCTACGATTTGGAGAAGACTGCATACACACTTCGTCATTGTGGCAGTAAATCAACACAAATTCGTCTAGTTGGTACACGACTTTGACTTGAAACGCATGAGAAGGGCGCAAAATTGGCACCATGGAACAGGTACAAATGACATTGACATTAGGTGAGATATTTGAACTAATACCCTCTGTTTCTGATAACACCGTTATGTATTTCGCTGATTTAATAGATTAATTCAGAGCTGTTTTTTGCTTGGTATGCAAATGCATTTGCAAGAACACAAGATTATCTTTTATGACATAAGAAACAAAAGTTTCCTATAATATACCTTTTCTGTTACGTGAAGGGTTTCAGTGGTCTCTTCAAGATTCTTGGTGGTTACCTCAAGTTCTTCTGTTCTCTCTTCAAGTTCTTTCTGAGTGAACTCAAACAGCTCGGTTACCTGCAAGATTTAAAAGATTTTAGAATGATTAGATGATAAATAGGATGGTTATAAAGAAAGTGTTGTAAATGAAAAAAGAGGTAAACTTTCACATTCAACACAATAATCATTTTGCCTCAAACTTTCTTACATTCTGTTTTAAGCACTGATATATCTTTAAACTATTTTTTGAACATTTCTGATTTTATTTCACAAAAGTAATTTGTTACATTAGTACAATTTATTAAATTATTTTAATATAAAATAATAATAGGCATTTCTATAGCACCGTCTATCTATCTTTATTATTACCCCGGCTTTAGCCTAGCTGCCATTACAGCGCTCCAGCATTTCAAGGAATTAATTCCTGCCAGGTACCCATTCATTTACATCACCTGGGTTGAGTGTGGCAAATGAAGATCAATGTCTTGCCAAAGGACATTAGTGCTGCGTCGGGATCGAGCCACGACCTTTGAATTTCAAGTCAAATACTTAAACCACTTGACTACAACACCTCTACAGAGAGTCATTGGAGATGTTAACCCTGGATCAATGCTAGGTATATTGTGTATATATCATTCATTTCTTCTCTTATTCCACATTGTCAAGAGCATCCTATTCCTTTTACCTTCTGCATCTGTGTAGTGAGACTTTCAATGTTCTCTTCCATCTCTTTGATCTGTGCTCTCTGACAGGCGATAGAAACCTCCATATTCCTACAGAAATAATACATTATATTAATTAACTCATTGCCTACTGTAACCTGGTGGTCCCTGTGTTAAGTCTATAGGAATTACATAATTCAGTAGTCAACGGGTTAAAAAGATGGTCATTGACTTGTGCTAAGGATTACATTTCATCAATGAACCATTTTATTGAGGGACTAATGTGTGAAAGGCATAAGATGGGTGGGGCGATAACCGTGATTTGACGTTTGTTACAGATATTTACACTTAAATTCACTGGAAATGATATACTGAAGAGTGTCATAGTCTAGCAGTCTAATCAATTAAAAGGTTGTATATTCGTCATGGCATTTATGTGTTTAAACAAGGCATTTTATCTACATTGCTCCGATCCACCTAGACGGGTAGGATGCACAAATCAATGTGAGTGGATTTGGGTGTGCTTGCCCATTAAAAAAGAGCGACTTGCTGGAATGCTGCCCCAAGGAGTGGAGCGTGTGCACTGTAAAGTGCAAAATTGTAATAGAATCCAGTCATTGGGCTAACAATACTGTAAGCGTTTTGGTTGGTTACAATGTATCCAGTAAACTGCTTTGTACAACCCTTATATTATATTATTATGATAGAATCCATAGAAACATATGAAACAATAGGAGACCACACACATAAATGCAACCAGTTGTTTTTAATTATCCCTTTTACTACTCAAGAAACTTGCACAACTTTAAAGCAATACATAGAATATTTGCTAGAAGGAACTTCAACATCTATTCTACACAGAATAGAGAGGAAATAAATCAAATCTAACTAATCAAAATGCCAAGAGTTGTTAAACACTGACTTGTAATGCTCCTCAGATAGATAGATGCCATTCTTTTCTCTTGTAGCAAAAAGATCTTTTCTTAGCTTCTCAATCTCCTCTGTGTACTCCTACATTGAGAAAAATACAAAAAAAAGATACATGTCAAATGTTTATAATACTGCTGATGTACAAATACTTCTGACATATTGATGATATACATGAACATTGCTGTTATTGATTGTATAAAACATCTAAACAGTAATACTGCTACTGATTATTATCAAAATGAACATTACTATTGGGCGAGTCCATGGTATTTTGTCATTTTGTGTTTTGTACTGTAAGTTACCAAGTATTAAGGAGTTATATAGATATTAATTTACATCACATTTGGTCTGCTATGAGCTCTAGCAAGGCTATGAACATAATACAGATATGCATATACCATGGTAAGATGTCACACAAATGAATCCTGTTTGATAGTGCAATAGTGAATGTTGGTTGAGTCACAATCGGATAATGAATGAGACTTGTTGAGTTTATTATCTGGCTCATTGTAAATTAAGTGCAGCATACCACTAATGCACAAGCAAAACATTAATTATTTGGTTTTTAGAACAGGTCAATAATATGAATATAAAGTCGAGAAATATAAACTATAGCACAGTCATGGAGTCTGCCATTTGCTTTTGAATGACATCACAATTATAAGCGTGCAGGTCAGTCTATGCCTACCTTGAGAAGAGCTTTCTTGGTGAGCTTCTGGTTGATCTCTGGTCTGTTGGTAATGTGCTTGGCCCTGTGTGCATAATCCAATGTACTCAATGTTTCCTGCATGTATAAAACACAAACACAAGGACAGATGGATTAAACCTTTAGATGATTTGAAATGCTCTGAGTGCCATAAGTTGGGCAGTCATCTTTATCATGTGAAATAAAATAAAGAATCAAAATTTGATTCAAACAAATCTAATTGTAAGTAATGAGACTTAAAGAAGGTACAAATTCATACCAGTTGATATGTAAACTTTAAAAAAAAACACTAATTCACTGACTATAACTTTACATGGTTAACTGTTTTTGAGTTGGCAATTTCAATGTGTATCCACTGCATACATAACATGGTTTCATGGCCCAGTTAGACTTGGGGTAAACCAATTAGAAATAAAGAAATGAATAAATGTAAACAAATGACATGGGGGAATGTTGTGGGAGTAAACTGCAAATACTAATAATTAGTAGAATTAATAAATAAACAAAGCCCCATGAAACAATGGTCCCTCAGCAGAGCAGAAATCTATGACTGAGTGATGAGATTCAAGTACAGTCAAACCTGCTTTGGTGACCACCTGTCTACAAAGACCACTTTTTTCTGTTTCCCTTGAAAATGGTTTCTCATTGAAACATTTACTAATGGAACCTGTCTACAAAGACCATCACTTTATTCTGCCTCTTTATATCTTTTATATACACTCAAGTCCGAATAGGGCTTCAGAATGCTTACTGTAACAAATCGAGTTTATTGGGGGGGGGGCAGGGAAAAAATATACGGGGGCTTGCGGCAAATTAGCCCATGAAATGCCCAAAAGAGCCCCCGAAATTAAAAAAAGAGCCCCAAAAATGTGCATAGAGTTCAATGCAAAACAAATTAAAGAGTGTTATTTTCATGCAAGCAAGCTTGAAAAGTAGCCCCCGAAATGTTTTTATTCATTTTTTCCCTAGGGGGGGGGGGGGGGGGGTTTACAAACCTCGACATTGATGGAAGCTGGTGAGACGGTGGCTATGATGGAGGTCTTGGTCCGACCACCAAGTGAGTCCTGGAGAAGACGAGTTAGCTTACTCTCTCTGAAAGAACGGAGGAGTAAGGTAGAAGAAAAAGAAAATGAATCATACAGTACAGACCAAGAGCCCTTCAAGTAATTTTTTCTTCTTCTTTGAATTAATGAGGTGGGAAGGACAATGTATAATATATTTATTCATTTCTTTCATCAATTTCAATCAATATCTAGTCATTAAATAAATCTGTTTCTAATTGAATTTTTAATTTTTTAATTTTATTTCAATTTTGTTTTGGTGCTCATCTGACTGACCAAGGTGGCCCAGCCTCTGAACTGCTAAATTCTCACTGCAGATAGAAGTAGTAGCAATATGAGCAATACAAGCTGACATTAGGCCTAAAAAAAGCACATGTTGTATTGCCCTTTGCGACCGACCCAAAAATCTTGAAATCTGAGGTCGACTTTTTAAAATGTATTCAAGCATTCACATCAAATGAGAAATATCAGCCCAAAGAGGGAGAAAAAAATAATTAAAAGTATTTTTTTTTTAAAGATTTCTGACCGACCGACCCATGTTTTGGTACCTAAAGGGCTGAACACAACATCTTTTTTTGTTAAGCCTTATCATTATCGTTGATCTAATTCATACATCCTCCACCTCAGCTTTATGAGAACAAAATATCTTGAGTAACTATGATCATACTGACCTGTATGGCACATGAGGGGCATGCTCAACGAGTGCTGTAATGACTCGTCCCAGTGTTAACAAGCTTTGATTGATGTTACCTACAGAGAAAAAACAGGGGTGATAGTGAGCACTAAAAATAAAATAGGTTTTTTTATTTTCTCAACCACGCCCCCTTGAGTAAAAAAAATGAAGAGGATTCGCGGGGAAAAAATTGGCATCTAACAACATTCCCACCTTTTGAGTAAGAAAATTGGGAAAAAAATAGGGCAACATAGGGAAGAATAGAGAAAATAAGGGGGGAATCGGGAAAATCAGGATAAATAGTGAAGGAAAAAAATCTGTTAAAAAAAAAAAAAATCTGGATTTTTTTTTTTTTAAATCTGGATGAAAAAAAAATCGGGAAAAAACGGGGAAAAATAAAAAAAAATCGGGAAACCGATTTAAATCAGGTTTTTATCAGGCATGAAAAACACAAGATACAACTATTGAATAATAATAATAATACATTTATAGAGCGCAGAAACTATCCAACATTTAAGTATATATCCTACTGCGCTACGAGAGCTCCTGATATGCTTAGATTTACAGTTAATTGAAAAGATGTACTTTCAGTTTTTATTTAAAGATATTCACAGATGGTGATTTCCTGACTTAACATTGTAACATCCTCATAGAAACACAACATTTCTGACTTCAATCTTTGACTCACCAACTAAACACAATTGTAACCATAAGTCGATTACCATAACAATTCAGAGATGAAATAAATGCCATGAGCAAATGCCATGTGCTGGATGACAAAAACATTGACCATCAACAATATAATGGCAAGACATTTGAAATTGTGGTCTACTACATACCGGCCTCTCTTGCTCGTTTATCGACGGCCCCTGAGCGTCCAATGTTCTCACTCCCAGCCAGATCCACCAAGTTGAGTTTGCCTGTCTTTAACAGTTCATCTCCCTCAATAGAATTCTCTTTGATGTGAATGGTCACTGAGAAGACTGAGTGAGAACGACTGAAAGATTGATGAAAAAAAACAGACGTTTAAAAAAATGTTGACATGAGTTGCTTTTACAAGGATATCTACAAATGCGATCCTCACCGAATAAATCAAAGCTTTCACTAGCACTGTTCATATGTGCAATTACTGGCATGTATCACCTTGCTATTATGGTTACCTGACATGCATTGTGCATGTGTTGAACGTCAGGGTAGATGCTATGCTTCACTGCAAAAGCTGTAAATGTTAAGGCTATTTTGCGGATACCGTTCACAGCTGCCAAAAGTCATATAAATTTTACCATTAAATCTGAGTCTTTCCCGAATTGTAAATGCAACAGCCATCTTCACAGCAAGAACTTTTGTGAATCGAGATGAGGCAGTTGTGGTTCAATAACTTTGCAACATCCAACTTTTGTGAATTTTAACCACTTGATTGCGGCATATGTGAACGTTTGATGTATTAAAGTTCCTGGTAATAAGTTGGTCAACATTTCTTTTCAATCTGGCTCTTGTACTAACCTGGAGTGTGCATTCATGAGGGTTGCAGCTGTCTGTCTCTTAGCCGCGCCCTTCTCAAGAATGGCGTACACCTCGTTCTTGTTGTGCACCGTCACCTCCTCAAGCCCTTGAATCACAACAGAGCCCTGGAAATAAAAAAAGTATTTTGGGTTAAATGTGTCATCAAATGAGTGTTAAAGGTAAAATCGAGTATAGGTCATGTGATTTCGCTTTGAACGAAACTGTCTGGAAGCAGTCGGGAATTAGGTGGATTGTGTACCGGTAGTACATGTGCATAAGAATTAGCGAATGCTGTTATGTTTTTTTTAAATCACAAAAATTATTAGAAATCAAACCAATTTCGCTATTAAACAGTCACATGTACTGCACATAAAATTACATTTATTACTGTAACAAGATGCTTCCTGTAATTGTATGACCCCTCCATGACCTTGATCTCCATGACCTCTAACCTTTGTCTTCTTACCTTCCTGGCAGAATCCTCAAAGATTCTGAGCCTCTGGGTGTCCTCCTGAGAGGAGAGCAGATCAAAGAGCTCCTCGTTGTACAGCTCCAGATAGGACACTCTCACAGAGAACTCAACATCGGTGCCAACCATCTTCTCAAAGATCTGGTGCATGGCTCTGGGGATGATGCCAGCCAGCGGGTCCTACAATGTGAGAGATTGGAATTCATTACTTGTCCTTCTATTTTCTCAAATGGAAAACTGGTAGTATTGGTGCATCATAATAGATAATGATATTGCTAGAAATGGGTGCACTTTAAAGAAAATAATTTGGTGCATATATATGCTAGCAGTCTGAGAACATACCAAGATATTGATACTTCATTTTTAATAGTAATTTATTATTGAATGCATTGCATGTCATTATAATTCTCGCTACCCCAAATAGCGATTCTGCCGAGATCCGGGGAAAATCCTGAAAACGCGCATTGCATTATGGGATAGCTTTTCGACATTACAGCTTCCTGTGCAGGCGCTATATTACTAGGCGCGATAGCGTATGCACCGAATATGTCGTCTGCTCGGTCTTGTTTTTTTTTCGCAAATATTTCAACGTTTATTTGAACATTTCATTCGTTGTTTTTTGCGTCTTTTGACATCAGTGACGATGGTTTTCTTTTGTGAGGCTGCACAGTGCTGGGCTCATGATTCCAAGCGTAAGAACCCTGAAAAATGGGGGTGGATGAAGGCCGTGACTTGGGATGGGACTCTATACCGGAAGTTGTAGTGACGACCCGAGAGAGTGAAAATTACCTCGTCTCGCGAATTTCGAGATTTTCGTACCTATTTAGGGTAGCGAGAATTGATGAGAAATGAGATAATAACTTCATAGATCACTGATTTAGTGCACACATTTAAAAAAAAAATTGAAATAGAAATTTAAAAAAAGTAGGAAAATTAGTACGGTACAGCATCAAGAAATATTATGATGATGACAAATATTATAGTCTATACCTGTTCCCAAGACAAATCTGGGTCGGGTGTTCTTTCTCCTTCCATGGTAAAAGTCTTGCCTGTTCCAGTTTGACCATAGCTAAAAAAGCAGAAAAAATGATAAATGATCCATATTTCAATCTTTCAAGCAACAGAAGGGCATTGCCAGTAACTCTATGTAAATGTGCACGAGTTCATGCTTTCCTGGTTCCAAACTGAGGATTTATTGGAAAATTATTGGAGAAACAAAATCTGACAACAAAGTGACAAGTTTGGTTAGCATTTAAGCATGGAGAAATTCTCATCTGTTTTCTGTTTAATGAAGATTCAACATATATGTTTGGATCAAGAAGGGAGCTAATTGTGTGTAAAATGCTGAAGAGTTGATGCCCCTCTGGCTCAAAACAGATGATATACCTACAAACAAACTATACATGGCATGTACAACCACCCTACAACAAAATCAGTCATCGTTCTTGGAGATCGGAAATGATACATGGAAAATTGGAAATATTATAATTTGCACAAGGAATGAAAACTTCAGACTTACGCAAACACTGTGCAGTTATATCCCATGAGGACCTCATCAAGAATCGGTGCAACTACCGACTTGTACACTTCGATCTGAGGAGACTTGGGACCAAAAACCTGAAATGAAGCGATAACAATTATATTCAACTGCTCCACCAAAAGTACATGTCAGTGGAAAAAGAGATGGAAGCCATGAAAGCTCTAAAGAAGCTCATGTAGCCCCCCCCAAAAAAAAAAAATATATATATTAAAAAAATAAAAAATAAATACATAAACAACAATAATAATAATAATAATAATAATATAATAAAAATAAATGAAAAATAAAATTAATATATGTATAGATGTTGGTGAAATGGAATTTCATATTTTATAATGCAAATCCAGCTTTAAATAAAACAGCAATTTTTGTAATTTGCCAAAGTACACTGTACAATGTATATTTTCTGTAAGTAGAAGTGACACATGTATCACCAATGTAATTGCAAACATTCATAGTTTTAATGAAATCTTTAACTTGTTAAGAAAACTACATGTTCATTGTAATTCAAATCATTCCACAGCAAGAAATTTCTGGGAATCAGGAAAAATAAACAAAAGTTTAATAAGTGTAAAATTTATTGGTTTTAGAAATACATTTTGTGATTCCTACCTTGTCAAAGCTAAATATTTTTGATGAAGCCTTTTCAGCAACTTCTGTGTTGACGCAAATCTCTTTCTTAGAAGGCTTCACATCCAGCACTGAGAAGGAATTTTGCTTTTTCTCGATTGAATTGACAGGTCTGTAATTGGAAAAACAAAACATTTATGGTGTCATGAAAGGATTTTTTTCCAGGCGAGAAGGGAAATGGTCTACTCAAAGGTCAGTTAGAGGTAGTCAAGCGTAGGATGCATTATTACATAAATTTGCATTTAAGACACACAGGCTATGGGGTTTTTGTCATTGCATGCTTTTGGGCTGGCTATTGAATGTAAATAGAAATAGCAATATCTTGCATACCTGTCCTGATAGGTTGGGATGTTAAGGACCCGGCAAGGAAAGGGTAAAGGGAAGTTGCTTTGGAATAATGGGCAGAAAACCCTTCAAGTCAGTGCTACGGTGCAGACTTTAGGCACGAGGTAGATTTTAATTTTATTTAGTAGGGCAACAGAAACATTTTCTTCTGAGATCTCCATGTCGGGGCGAGATGCGAGCCCAAGCTGCCATGAAAGTATGCATGTGCGGTAACTACCGCACATGCGTACTTTCTCTTCGCCATGTTGAATCGACGATACAACATGGATGAATCATCGGGGTAGGGTGTTATTCCTGCTGTTCATTAATGACCTACCAGAGTACCTGTCTCCTGACACCACTGTTAGACTCTTTGCAGATGACTGCCTAGTTTATCGCAGCATCGGGTCAGAAGCTGACAGTGCACAACTCCAGGAAGACATCAATTCATTGGAGCAATGGGAAGCCGACTGGCTAATGGAGTTCAACCCGAAGAAATGCCAGGTCCTCCATGTGTCAAACAAACGCAAGCCTATCATCAAACCCTACATCATTCATGGACAAACTCTTGAGCATGCAGATACAGCGAAATATCTTGGAATTCATCTGCACAAGAAGCTGAGTTGGAACTACCACATCGACCAAGTAACAAGGAAGGCTAACTCCACCCGAGCCTTCCTCCAGAGGAACATCAGATCATGCCCACGAAAAGTCAAAGTACTCTGCTACCTCACCCTACTTAGACTAGTCATAGAATATGGAAGCATCATCTGGGATCCCTTTACCCAAGCCAACACCAGGCAAATACTTCTTTCTCAGACTTGTTTCTCAGATGTGAATGCTCGGGAAGGGAGGGGGGATTTGTTGAGCTTTGGAATGAAGGGGGGAGGGGGATATTTAAGTTTGTATGTGTGTCTGAGAATGTGAGGGTGTTTGGTGTGTCTGTCTTTCTGTAGGTAACTCTTTAATTTATAATATTCGTTTAGTATAATTAATTTGAAAAAATTATGTACTGTGTATTTTTTGAGAGATGTACAATTTTCTTTATATTTTGATATGTTATGTAAATCAATGAAGCTGTATGTTTGTTTGTTATATATTTTGTACTGAATGAATACAATAAAACAATGCTACAAAACAAAAAACACCAGGAAGCTAGAGATGATCCAGACTCCAGAGAAGATATGCACGCTTTGTTTGCAATGACCATCGCAGAACAAGCAGTGTCACAGCCATGCTCGACCAACTACACTGGCCATCTCTGCAAGAAAGGAGAGCCAAAGCGAAGGTAGCGATGATGTTCTGTATCAAGAACTCGCTGATATCCATCCCCCAGACAGTTCTGACTCCATCACTACCTGCTTTGCTAAGAGGCCACGACCAGAAACTCAAAGTGCCATATGCTCGGACACAAGTTCTTCAAAGGAGCTTCTTTCCAGATGCCACCAGGCTCTGGAACTCACTACCGCAGGCTGCCGTCACCTGTACCTCTCTGCTAAGCTTTAAGAGAGAGGTACTCAAGATCCAACTCCGTTAAGCTACGGATGTCTTTTTAACTGCACATAGCTCATTGTAGACCTTTTATTGAGACACTACATGTATATATACACCTGCACAGCACCTACAATCAGTACGAGAATACACCCGACGGTGGCCTGTACTTATAGCGAAGAAGAAGAATCACCCCCTTTTTCCCCATCAAAGACTTCTTAAAATCATAATTTCAAGTGGCCTGCGAGATGCCCAGAGGAGTCAAGCAACCTACATGTACTAAGTAAAAAGTGTAATTACTCCCTTTGCCTATTTTGAGATAATGTCGCCCAATCCGCTGTTTAAATCGCTTTCCTGTGTGCCCTCTTGAAACTCCCGACGCCTTGGCATCGGCGTCGGAGCTTCCTGGAGTTAGTCTAGACCTAGACTATTACAGGTACGTATTGACTTTGCCATTTAACTTAAGTTGAGCTTAAGTTAAGTAGTCCCTCTCTCACTTAAATTTGAAGCCACTCAAGCAGATCGGCCAATGAGAGCGTGTAAACTCATTGTAAATGTGCAAAATTCTTTGCGACCAGTTTAATTCAGCTTCCAGATCCAACCCCCATTGAATCATTGTGCGTGCAAAGAAAGGGGGTTACTAATACTAATATGAAGGGGTGACTGAAATTCGCGGACATTTTAGAACATATTACAAAATGTGATATTCGATCTAGATCTACATGTATGATTTCTCATATTCTACACAAATTTATTTATTTCAATTATTACCAAATGGACGACAACTTTGTTCAACTAGAAAATGTTACCGTCAAAGGATTCCGGAGTTATCACGATCTAAAAATTTGATGTCAGACCGTGCGTGTGCGGTGCATCAAAACAAGTCTTAAAAACAACGAGACCTCACTTCACGCACAGGGGTTTACAGCTGATTTTTACAAAAATGTGATCCATCAAAAATAAGGTAGATCTAGATTAATAATTTGCAAGGCAAGATATCATACAATCAGTCGGTACCACTTATTACTTATAATTGGTCTCAAAATGATGATTTCCAGACCATGCAGACCCGGCCTTATCGGTAAGTTGATAATTTTTCGGGAGGAATGCAAAAGACTCCAAAATTTGCCGATCTTTTGTCAATATTTTCACAATTTCACACCTAATTTTAAAGAAAATTTAGTTTATGGGTAATTTTACGTTTCCATTGGCATTGGTGATAGACTAGTGTCGTAATAGACTATCAGATTTGTGAAATCTTACCAATTTTCTCGAGATAGCGAACTTAGCTTCTCAAGCCTTTGGTCACGGGCGAACTTTGGTCACACCAGGCATTAGCTGTGTGGGGAACATTGTAAAATTACAGTTTTTATTCTTTAAAGAATTCCCAATGGCCATGCCTTTATGCAAGCTGTGGCCTGTGCACTGCCAGACGGTCATTTCTATTCTAGTCAACACACCCGAAGTCGACACGATGCACCGGAGCGGCGCCGCCGCAGATACCGGGGACTTGAATGGTAAAACGCTCACAATCTCATTCACTCGCACAGTCGCTGTCGCACTAGATCTACCAACAAAATATGGGAATTAATCAAAATAATAGATATTTACCTGCATCTAACGACAACCTGTATGTTCTTCTCCTGTGGAGGTTTCAGTACACCCTTCACCATTGTGACTCTTTTAGCTTAAACTTAATTTTTAGACTTAGAGCAGGAAATATGTTGTAGTAAAATGTGGATCTGCCGTCAATCTTCGCTTGTTTATGCCGCCTATGTACTTTGCATTGAATTGAAACGGGCGCTTTAAATCAAACTGACCAATCACGCACGAGCACTCGCTAATAACTAGTCATGGATTCAATCGTTGTGTTATATTTATTCATTTATAATCAAGAGCATTATTAAAATAAACTCAAAACCAAAGAGATTAATACATGCAGAATTTACATATATTATATTATGGTATTACAATTTTTTATTTTAACTGTATTTGCTATATATTATATTATAAATAAAATAAGCCTCAAGTAGGATTTTAAGAGAGTATAAGAAACGTAGAGATTGAGTCTAGCGTATCAGACTCTTATGGGTGATTTCAAGTACGGTGTTCAGTGTTGGTGTTGGTGACACCGCACTTGAAATCACCGAGCGCTTATGTTTATAGTGTCTGATTTTTAATATAAAAATTAAAATGGTGCTTATAAAGCGCATTCCACCGAAGTCTCTAAGCGCTCTAACAACAAAATACAATGATACACAATTACATATTAAACAAAACAAAAAACTTACTAATATAAACCTACAAATTTAATACAATCATCAAAAGCAATTGCAGTCTCTGTTTGTGACATGAAAAGTTTGTTCCAAAGTTCAGCATAAACTTTGCAAAAAGAGCGATGATATAAGAAAGAGTTTCTCCATGCTTGGCATGTATGATACAGATTTTAATTTATTAATGAATACAATGTTTTTTTCTCTTGAGCCTTTCGGATGTATACATCCGAAAGGCTCAAGAGAAAAAAACATCTAAGTCCAACTTTAATATAAAGAATTTTGTGTTACATGGTATATATTGCCTGTGTCCTATAGTGATAGAGTTTCTGTTCCCATTCAAATACAGAATTCGCAAAGATTGAAAGTATAACATCAGGGGCGGATCTAGCTTTTTGCTAAGGGGGGGGGGTTTGACCAAAATAATGACGATGCGGAGCATCGTCCACGAGCCGCGAAGCGGCGAGCCGATTTTTTGGGGGGTGTTTATTTGAACCCCGTAAGTGATGTTTTCCTGGCATCTATTAACACAATGGAGACCATAAAAAGCAGTGCATGATAACGTCTTTTTAAATCAAGTAACAGTTTAATACATAGTTATATCCAGAGTTATCATGTGTTTGGTTAAGTTACCAGATGAGTTGAATATCTTCTCACAATATTTGCACTTGAAAGGGTTTCTCTCCAGCGTGCGTTCTTTTTTCTTTCTTTTTTTCTTTCTTTTTTTCTTTTTTTTTTTTTTTTTTTTTTGGGCCGCCCAAGGGGGGGGGGGTTGCAACCCCCCCAACCCCCCCCTGGATCCGCCACTGAACATGTAGATCGTGTCTCATAGATTGAAAGTATAACATGTAGATCGTGTCTCATAGATTGAAAGTATAACATGTAGATCGTGTCTCATAGATTGAAAGTATAACATGTAGATCGTGTCTCACAGATTGAAAGTATAACATGTAGATCGTGTCTCATAAAAGAATTCATTAACATGCAGGGCTAGAAAATTGACGGGAAAAATTCTATAACCTAAAACAACAAATTAAGAAGTCTTGTATTTTTGTGGCGTGTATGGCAACTCCAAAATCTCACAAAAGTAGGCCTACTGTTCCGTGTGAATTTTGGGCTATATTTTGCAGCATATTGCTCAGTAAGCGGCACAGTTGATGATAATAAAAAGTAAAGCGAGAAAATGATGTAAAACGACAAATCTTTATCTCATTACTTTGACACTTGCCATTATTGTTTAACATTTGTCAAATTTTGAAATATGTTTTGAATTGTGCAAACTATTTATATTTGTAACGTGTATGTAAGTTTCAAGGAAAATTAAATATACTTCTTTTTTTTTGTTAAAAGAGAAAAACTGATATATCATTTGATTTTCAGCCCTTGATATACATTCACAATTTACAGAAATTCGTTGAAACTTCAAAATTTGACTGTCTCAAGAAGAAAAAAGGTACCCATAAAAATCATAATATATTAAAAGCAAAAAGGTGACAAAATCCTTTTAGTCCGGGAATATAGTTTTTTGTAATAAAAAGAAAATGGGTGATAAAAGTCTAAGTCAAGAAACATAGTAAACAAAATGAGAAGAAAATGGGTTTTAACAAATCGAAGTCGAGAAAAATAGCAAGAAATAGGTAAATGTGTGTGTTTGTGTGAGTGAGTATTTGTTTGTTCTATAATCTGTATAGCTTAGTATTTTCATCCATTGTATAATCATACTTAACATTCTTTTTACTGTAAATAGCAGTAATCACGGAAGAATCCCGGATCGATGAACAGGCTTAGACCTACAACATCGTTTATTAAAGTAAAGTAAAGTAAAGTAAAGTATGTATTTTGTTGACTATAGGGCCCCGCTCACAAGCTTAGCTTCTAAAGGGGTCCTAAAACCATTCAGTTTATGATCTAATCAAGTTAGAATATGTTGATTGATGTACTATTACCAGTGTCTTTTTTATGTAACAGATTATATCATGCTTTGTGTGGTTTTGAATAAAATGAACTGAACTGAACTGAACTAAACAAAATAGTTATCAAACCACCAATTCATCGGGGGAAAATATATATGCTATTTTAAAACTATTTTAATTAGTAAAACAAAAAATAGAGTTTAAGTAGGGCACATTCACATGCAAATAGGGGGGGGGAATATTTTCCATAGCCCATTTTGACAAGGGTATAACATAGTAAAATAAAGTAAAAGAAGAATATGATTCAAGTAATTCTGACCGGGAATTCTGACTGTGAATAAAATAAAATAAAACTTATCTACCACAAACATGCGAGGAAGAAGGCAACCGAGCGGTAGATTATTTATTTTACGAGCGGTAGATTATTTGTTTTATTTTGTTCTGTTCATTTTCAACTCTCAACAACATATTTGTATTCATTTCATTAGGAAATGTGCAAGCTTAGGGAGCATTGCATGCAATAAAGGCCTACTTCTCCTCATATATTATATCCCATGCAAGGCCCATATTAATGAAACATTGATTGTTAACTGATTATATAGGATATATTTTTTTACAACCCGGCTGGTTTTATGAATACAAGTCCAGGGGCCCGTCTTATGAAGAGTTGCGATTGATCCAAATCAATCGCAAGCTTGCAGTCCCCTATCTCTCATGTACAAACTTGCGATTGATATCAATCGCAAATAAGTTGCAATTAATATCAACTCTTTATAAGACGGGGCCCAGGTGTTCAAAATGTTTTTCATTATTGACAACTTTTTTTCCCCTTTAATGTCTATCTACTCACTTCCTTCCGTCTCTCTCTCTCTCTCGTCCGATATATTCATCTTGCCAATTTATCGACATACATCGAACCAGAAATATAGGTCTGAAATCAAACATCCTATCTGTTAAAACTAACACAAAATTAATGTCTAGTACTGTATACTCATCAGTAAATACAAACAATACAAGTGATTCTCTTAAATCAAATTTATTACAAATCCATTGCGAGTTTTTATGCATCTTACATCATCAGACATGAATAATATATGACAACACATTTCCTATATTTTGAATTTTGAATGCACATATAGTATATAGGTAATAAACTATATTAATTTTATATGGACAAAATAAAATAGATATATAGAATAACGAACCACTGTTCATTAACCTTTCCTGTATATTTGACGGTTCTTTAAAAACAACCAATTCTTTACAAATACACATACTGACATGTGAAACACTAACAAGAGGACAAACCAGAATATAGCTGTAAAATGTAAGTAGATATCCAATAATTAAAAAAAAATTTACCAAGACACTATTTAACAATGAAACTTGATTTGCACTTTGGTAAATCATGATTTTTTTTTTATTACATGATTGGGGAGGACACTAAGTATTGAAACAGATGTGTAAATGAGAGGTGATATGTGACTGCATGTATTAAACAATTTCACATAAATATATCAAGAAATCTTAATATCTGAACTAATGCTACTACTTGGTTTCATAGGTGTTTAAGTCAAATGTATCATTGTCATTAAAACAAAACAAATTACAAAGATGAAAGTATGGTTTGGGTAAAAGTCAATTTTTTTTAAATCCCAAAAACTTTATCTCGGTCTGTTCTATACTATGCAGAAATGTAATTTCTTTACTCTTTTGTGCCATATATATATATATATATATATATATATATATATGTAGGAGGTAGCAACATCTTAAGAAAATATAAAAATTAAGTAACAGGTAAAAAACGAAACTTTGCTAGTAACCCCCATGCTGAATGTCTATCGGCAACTAACATTACAAGGTATTCTACTAGATTTATTTATCACTTGCCCAACAGGAAGAAGAAAACAAATTGTTTACTTTTTATATAATTGATCAAGGCAGTCATTATACATCCACAGACCTGGGGGGTGTTTCACAAAGATCCTAAGTCAAATTTAACTCTAAGTTGGACTTAAAATTTATGGAGAGCCATTTGTAGCCTTTAAATTAAATATTTCCAAAAGCAAAAATTGAAGTATTTTAGACTTTTAATAAATTCCACATCAAGAACATGAAATCTCCTTGATAATAGAAAATATGAATGATTTGAATCTACATTTTATGCCTTTTGAAATAACTTTTACAAAATATTTTCAATGATGCTAACGGCTTTCCATAATTGTTAAGTCCAACTTAGAGTTAAGTTCAACTTAGGATCTTTGTGAAACACCCCCCAGGCATTTAAATGACTATTTTACCAATTTGGTTGATTGTAAGAAAACTCTCTCTCTGACTAAGCAAGTAATCTTGTAGTTTACAAGTTGATGAGGGAAGTGACAACACTTTTAGAACCTTGGTTTGAAGTTAGAAACTAATGTTTGAACAAGTATATATCATCTAATGTTACTTTACTTATTTGTTTAAAATTATCAGTACCACATCAAATAATTTATTTAGATACATATACATGATATTTCCATCTCCAGCTACTTTATGAGATATTACTGTTATCTTATGTATAGTTTAAAATAGATGTTGCATTACATTTGCAAGAAGCAATTTATACATCTATGTTTGAAAGCACAAAACAAACAAACAAAACATTTGGCACTTGAGTGATAAGACAGCATTACACAATAATTACTATAATGTCAATCTCTTGAAAGACTACTTGTTTGACAATGAACAAAGAATATGGACAAGATCAGCAATACTTCAAAATGTAGAAATAAATCGTCTTACTTATGATCAGAAAGGTTTGGCTTTGTCACTTAACAGCTCCAAAGTAGATGTGTCAAATTACATTCATATGCGCCAGTTATGTTACCACAAATGGAACATCATATACCTTATTAAATATAACAGTTTTTACTATGAAACAGTACAAGATTGTAACCTTACTCAATTCATACAAGGTTTCCTTCTCATCTAACACCTCCACCTTCCATTAACTCTCTACCATATTTTGTAGCATCCAATTGCCAACATTTTGTTCTATTTTACCAAATCTGTTATCCATTTTTTTATTCATTGAATGAAAAGGTTGTGTTAAGTATTAGTGGTGTTAGTGGACTATGAAAGAAACATTTTTTTAACCTTGATGAGTAGCAGGGTACATATATGGATATGTGATAATAAATACACACATTTGTGGAAAATTTAAGTAACTAATTGCGTCTATTTATATTTGCAATGTGAGAACATTTCAAAGGAGAAACATGTTACATTTCTACTATGTTATATTCATGGAATGAATGTGTGTGATGTACAAATGGCTCCAAAAATTGTTCCATTACTCTGGAATCTAATTCAAGCATTACCTGTGCTCATTATCATGATATATATTACTCAATTGGATTATAAAATTTTCTGAACTTTGGAGTATACATTACAAATACAAAATAAAGCAAGCTATAACATACCACAGCACACTAATGTATGTAATACACAATTATGTAAACATGAGTATCGTAAAAGTTATAACATCTTATGCAGTTTCACTCAATTCATGATGTATATCTGTACAGATAAGCAAATATTCACAATCATATGTTGACAATAAAATCCTCTGTGTATTTCAGGTATTATTTACAATTCATTGCACATGTTTTTATTGTTGGGAAAAAAAAAGAAAAAAAAAAAAAAAAAATCACTTTTAAATACAAGTACCTGCATTTAGTTTTGACAAGTTTAAAGCAGCACACTTTTAGTACTTGCATGAACACAAAACTCCTATTTATCAAATCTAAATTAATTTTAGTCCATTGTGCCTCCAATCCTTTGAGCAGAGCCAATGAAATGAAATCAATATATCTCCATATTGTCTATATATCTTATCTAGTCAACCTGTGTTATAGATGCTTCCTTCTAACTACTATTGTCTTCTTTACACTATCTCTTTGAGTACATCATATCTATTAAACAGAGAGATATACATATAAATATTCTGAAAATTCATAATGATGAGCCTTTCATGCATAGCATCCCCCAGCCTCGTTACACACAAAGAGGTAAACTGCTAATTAAAACTCTCAGCAAAAAAATTAAGATGACATAAACTTTGTGAGCTTCAAATTTCTGTATAATATATTAAAGATCGGTGAGTAAGCTCATGGGCCCTTGATGTCTTAATGTGAGCAGAGATTTTTTTTCCCGACCACAGTCTGCCGTTCATTTGCATGAAAATTTGATTACAAATTAATTTTCTGAAGAAGCAACCATATAATACTTGACTCTACCATTCAAATATATCTCTTCAATGAACTCACTCCAAACATGATCCTTGATTCTAGATATTCTATCCGTTACATGATTTAATACTGTCTTCTTTTTGTCTAAATGGTGGGCATGATTTTTTTATTTTTTCTTCGGTTAACCCCAAAATATTTACCGTCATCAATTCCGATATACCAATATCTTTCTCATTGATTGAATATAATGGGATCATTAGCAGTTAATCAAAGATTTATTCATTTATTCAAATTTAAATTCTAAAAATATATGTTATGCCATTCAGATACGCAATTTGTCCAAATATATAATATTGTCCTCTTAATGGGCATGATTTTTAGTTTTTCTCAATTAAAGCGGGACTGCACTACTTGTAGCTACTTGCGCCCTCTATATAACAAACAATGCCTAAGAGGTACCTGTTGGTCCTCCATGATCCCCTTTTTTCTTATGTTAATTGAGAGCTGATTTGATGAGATAAACACCTGTCAGTGACCATGCAGGGAGGTCTAATCCCTCTTGACCAAATTAGTGCCGACAGACTTTAACGCCAAAATATTTACTGTAATTAATGCCAAAAATACCAATATCTTTCTCATTGATTGAATATAATGGAATATCATTAGTAGTTCATCAAAGTTTTATTTATTTATTCTTATTTAACTTAAGCAATTCAGATATATGCAATTTGTTCTAATATATACCCGCGTAAGTCTAATTCGTTGCCTATCTCTTGGACAACACTGTGCTTAATGTTTATCCAATCAAGGAGCATGAAAATGTGTAATATTACTTGAGGTTGATGGATCTAACAGTGACTATTAATTCATTGTCTCGTAATCAACCAATCAATCAATCAGTCAAAGCTTATCAAGAGGCTGTTGCATTCATTTCAAGCCAAATGGCCAAGCAGAGACCTGATCATTCTTTACTGATCATCTCAGAGGTAAAAAATTGAATTAGAATCAGAATATGATCTGTACAGAATTCATGCTTGTGTGCTTATAAATCTAAGCATACAGCTTGGCAAATTGGCTGTTCCTTCCGATTTGTGAATGGAATGGTCAAGCGTTATCGTGGTAGTTTTTTGTTCATTTAAGAAGCCATACAAAATCCATGCATTATGTCAGACATGTTAGTCATGTGACCTAGGATGGAAATCAGGGGGCCCTGTTTCATAAAACTTGACACCAATAGCAAGATGCTGTAACTGTTATTAGCTACTGAAATCATTGAATTTGATTGGCTGTGATCAAACTTGGTATAGAATTGTGACAGTTTATATTGTTAGAAAGTTTCATGAAACAGGCTTCTAGATGATATCATCCATTGCATGAACTGAGTCCACTCCTTATAGGTTACAACTATCAACCAACTTGAAGGTCATTGGTGTGGCTGCTAAGAAATATACATTTGTATATGTACAAATTGGCTCAAACGGTCCTTTGAAGTGAATCAGTATTTGTCTGAACGGTCTAAACCCACATGGAGCACTTTCTAAAGCATTTTGTAACTGGTGCTTATCAAAAACCTATTGGAATGGATTGAACTTATTCAACAAAGCTTTTAACTATTGAAGGAGTATATATGTATATGTTTTACTGGTGCTAAATTTCACAGATGGCATAAGAGATGAAAGAAAACAGTAATGAGGTATAAAATACAAGCATACTCAAGAAAGATGGTAATAATAAATATAAGAAAGTAATACTAAACGAACATACAAAGTATTGGCCAAAATTCTACTAAAACTGAAACCCAACGCTGGGTTTAGGCTTTTGTTCAAACGTAGGTTTAACAAAGGATATTAAAATGAGGTCAAAATTTTATTTTGTTAAGCATGATTTTATACCCCAGGGCCCTGTCTTATAAAGAGTTGATATCAACCGCAAATATGTACGTAAGAGATAGGACACTGCAAACTTGCGCTTGATTGGAGGACTTGCGATTGATATGGATCAATCGTAGGACAGGACCCAGGTAGGGTTTATATAAATGGTAATATTCATGCCATATTTGTTGGTCATGAGATTTGGAAATATTGCTCACACATGTCCTTTATAAGAGAGTAAACACACAAGAGTTTGAATACTAGGTATGCTGCATATAATCAGGGCCCTGTTTCATAAAAGCTTTCTATCAATAACAAGTTACCATACCTGGGGGGGGGGCGTTTCATGAAACAATTAGTCAGTGGTTTTCTCCGACTAATATCATGTTCACCGACAATTTAGTCAGCGCTGACTAAATTTGACCAATCATAGTCCTGGAAAATATTCGGTGAACATAATATTAGTCGGTGGAAACCATCAACTAATTGTTTCATTTAGCTACTAAAATCCTTGCATTTGATTGGCTGAGAGCAAATTTTTGTCATAGACTTTCAGCACTTGTTATTGATAAGAGGTTTTATGAAACAGGACCCAGGCAATGACTTTGAGAATGAGTCGGTATCAGTCACACACGAAGAATAATCCTCAATGAGAGAAGTCATTTGGTCAGAATATAGAGATTAGAGTACAAAGGTCAATAGTAGTGAACCACTTAAAGCCCCACTGTCCTACTTGTAGCTACTTGTTCCCTCTATATAGAAAACAATGCCTAATCGGTGACCATTGGTCCCCCATCTTTTTCTTATGCTAACCTGTCAGCGACCCCCCTAAGTGGTCTTATCTCTCCTAGCCAAACTAGTACAGATGGCCTTTAAGCTAAACAGTGATGATAAGGATTATATCTGGAAGATTAGAATGGTCAGTATTGGTCAGATACTCGAGCCAGAAAATACCATTGGGAAAGGGTCAGTAGTGATCACACACAAAGAATAATCTCGAACAGCAGTAGTGTCATAGGAAGCAGAGGTTTTAAGTATAGGAGTCACACTGGTGAGATCATTTAACAAAGCAGTGTCTATACAGTAGGCTTGCGGTTGCACCATGTGAGAGAGAGGGAGGATTGGTGTGACGACGGATAGTCAACCTGTTCGAAACGTCGAGCCACTCCCGCCACCTATCCTCTCCAACCGGCGCTAAAGTTCTCCTTAGAACTATAAGCTAAGAAAGATAACCAACAGTCTTTTTCAAGACTACACCAACAGTCCTTTTCAGGACCTACTGTATATCTACATCACCATGCAAGTCGATACTTATAAGCAGCATCTAAAGCAGTGTCTAGTGGCATAAATCTACAGGATTGAAGCAAGTAGATTTAAATAGTCCATAATGATCAGATACTTAAGCCAAGCCATGACCATAGGCGTAGTTTTGCAGGATTGCGACTAGGAAATTAGATGTGTCGATGCAGACATCTGATTGGCCAGGAGATAACTGTCAGCTGACTCTGCTACTACTGCCAACCTCCTCCCCATTAAGTTTGATCAAACACAGGTTGCACACCAGCTCTTTCTCTGTCTGAGCTGCTGGAGCTAAGGTAACAAATGTAAATATAAAGTTACATTGTTAATAAATTATTTCAGTACCAGCAGTACTGTGAAGCTTTTTATTGGTTTAATTCTTTATGGCAAGACTGTCATGACAGCAAGTTAGAATGACTCATATGAAATACATACCAGTAATTTAAATATTTCCTAAATTGTTCTCAATAACAAACAAAACATTTAGATGAGTATGGAGCAAACAAATATCATCGCAAGGAAAATTGTTGTCCCCCCCATGTCCATAACATAGAGGGAAAAAATTTCCAGCAAGTGTTCGCTGGTCCAAATAGCTCTGTATGGTGAACATTTCAGAAATGTTTTTTAGCTACTATCTTTTGTTATCTAATTACATGTACATTACAAGAACTCAGTATATATAAAGTGGGAAAGGCGATCCAACATAAGCTTGGGGCTTTGTTTTTGCCATAGATATAAGACTCACCACCTGGCCACAGGGTTAGATTGTTAGCTATAGCGCTGGAAGTACAGAAATCTACTACAATGTAGCATTATACAGTGACTAAAGAGCACTAGTTTCCAGAGAATGTGTTGTAGATACAGAGTACAGAGTGAAAGGCATATATCACGTTCACATGCTAAGAGCCAGAAAGACCTTGCATGCTCATGAGATAAACTCCTTCTGGCTTTCAAAGCACTATTTATGTATGTACCCAGGGAAAAAATTAATAAAAACATTTCGGGGGCTACCCTTCAAGCTTGCTTGCATGAAAATAATAACACTTTTTAATTAGTTTTGCATTGAACTCTATGCAAATTTTGGGGGCTCTTTTTTTACTTTTGGGGGCCCTTTTGGGCATTTCAGGGGCTAATTCCCCTTGAGCCCCCGTGTATTTTTTCCCTGTATGTACCTGTAGCTCCTAGAGCAGATCTTGGTAGCTTCTTACAGCAGCATTTAGGACAGAAGTCCCTCCCACAGTACCTACAGTATCTCTGAAATATGAAGAAAACAGGGGGTCAAAGGTTATTAACAGTTTTGTACTGTAATCAGTTTTATAAAAGTGTTATACGATCTGTATGTAAAAATATATTTGCTAACACCGAAGTAAATGCAATGTCTTGGTAGATTTTATCCATTGATATAAGTTGTTACTGAAGACTCAGATCTCATCCCTATCACAAATGCCCCAATTATAATTGGTGTCTAAATCACACTGTTACCATACAAAGAGGCCGAGCAGCTCTGGTGTGCACAGAGTCCCACAACATGTACACAAATAACAAGCTGTGTATAATAGACAAAGGGTTTTTAGGAACCAGTTCACAATATAATCTTACCTACACAAGCAACGTAGACCACTTCATGTAACATACAAAAAATATGTAGGTACCAATTAAATCCCACAACTTCACCCTTCTCTTTAGCTGAGATGTAAACGAGTAACATAAACTACAAGCACAATGTAATGAGAGAAGGGTTTTATCTGGTATAAGCTCAAAAAGTCATCTCACCCTTTTTTACACAACCACATAGAACACTTGCCTCTGTACTAGAAATAGGGATTTTGGGGAACCAATTCAGATGATAATCTTACCCTTCTCTTCAGCACTGATGTGAATAGGGTCCCACATAAGTAACACATGCCGCTCTCAAACATCTTGGATTGTTGTTGTTGAGCAGCTGGTGTTCCGTCTGACCTGCTAGACGCTGGTACTACTATTTGAGCTCCTTTCATTCTCCTATCTCTTGGGATTTCCTCATCTGCATCTTCATTACCATTCATCTGAGGAGTTATCAATAATAATAATAACAACAACACACAACAACCACCAACACTACATTCTTGTATACAGCACATCACATTAGGTGAGACAATGCCCCTATGCACATGTATCTAACATGCTTTGGGAATAGTTTCACTAGCTTTAGCCTAGCTTCCTTGATTTTGAAACTCAAGATTTGAAGTACCAATGACCATTTGTGTCGCTTCATTATCTTTTGCATGTATTTGTTCCTTATTTCATCTATTTCTATAAACATGATGTATTTATTTCTTGTAATTATGTATTTTCTTGAATATTACTGTAACGCCAGTGGAAATCAAATTTCTATGTAACTTATTTGCAAAGACCAATAGAATATCTTGAATCTTGTATTAAAGGAAATAAACTCCTAATGAATAATCATTGACATTACCTAAGTCAAGATTGGAAAAATATATCCTGCCAAATGATGGTGGACTCAAACCATATATCACTTCATCTATAGTTTGCCACAGTAGTACTACATATTAGACATGACTTCTGTAGCAGAAAGCTGTAGCTTGATTGCAATGTTTCACAACTTAAATTAATGCTGCTCATCTTCATTTTACAAGTGATAACATATTACGAATTTGACCAGTTGGTTTTTCAAGTGAATGTCACACTAAAATTTATTTTTTAAAAAGAAAAAGGGGTGGGAACAAAAAAAAGATAAATAATTTCTACTTTACATTAACTATGCACAGAAGATCAAAACCATCTTTAATCTTTTTTAGTAGAATTCACAAGTTAACATCCCAAACCCTTGAGTATTCAGCAGTTTCAATCTATAGTAAAAGGGATGTTCTTTTATACTAAGTAACTTACATCCTCAGATAAAGGATGTGAAGAAACAATGCCATCCTTCTGAGAGTCAACAGGTTCCTGTCAAATGGAAATGAAATATCAAAACAGCATTTCATTTCTCATGAAATGTAATTACATATTATTAGTAATATCAAAGGAATCACTGTTTTGAAGTTTCAAAGACAATGGAAGTAGATTCAATGAATTGGCATCAATTCATCTGCAAGAACTAATCCAGGAATACAAACCCTCACGCAATCTACGGTCATCTTCACAATTAAACCTCGTGTCTACTTCGGTGTCAACTTTTTCTTAAGGTCATCGCTCTTTTTGCAAAGTTTCTGCTAAACTTTGGATCAAACTACCTTCAAATGTCAAAAACTGTCAGACTGTCAACCAATTCAAAACTTGTCTGAAGACACATTTATTCAAAATTGCTTTTGATGATTAATTCACATTGATGTATATTTCATATGTATTGTAATTTGTAGGTTTATTTGTAACTTTTTTGTTTTGTTTAATATGAAATTGTTCATCATTGTATTTTGTTTGTTATAGCGCTTAGAGACTTTGGTGGTAAGCCCTGCACCGTTTTTATTATTATTATTATTTATCAACATCAATAAAAGTGTAGATGTAAGATGGCCGCTATACCTCACAGCACTCGCTACGATAAAAAATTTAAAAATAAATCCGTAATTTGAGACAACATTCCGTAATGGTCGTTAATTTCCGTACCAATTACGGGAAATCCGTACTAGTTGGCAGCTCTGCTATTAAAAACAGAATATCATAAATGGAACCAAAAAAAGAGAGAAATGAGTTCAATCATCTACGGACCTTTTCCTGTGAGCTATCTAGATGATTTGAGCTCTCATCCTTGCTCACATCCTTAGTAGATATCTTGATTGTGATCCAATGCTTCATCTTCTCTAACCATACATAGCACTGAGGATGAGTCAGGAGCACACAGTTTGTGGTTGCCATGGTAATCCAATAAAATGGGACATACATGAAGCACAGTACTCCAGTATATAGTGCGAGGTAGAATCTGCAAATCAGAAATAATCAATATGTTTTTAAATATTTTAGAAGTAGAGACTATAGAAAGATAAAAATAAGTATAAACTTGAAGAAGTCGGAGATTTAAATATATATATATATATATGTATACACAGGTATAATACAGATTAAAAGATAAGACTTATAACACGCTATGTAAAATACCTCAACAAAACTAATAACTTTCAAATTAAAGAATAAGAACAATATGGTACCAGAAATTTGCCCTAAATAATCTTACAATTTAAAAATCTGACAAGGATGTTTTTTATTTTGTAAATTGATTTAGCAGACCATCAAAAGTATTCATGATGATAACATTTTTTTCTTAGGATGGTTCCGAAAGATACCTTGATTCAATATTTCTGACGACAACATTTATCTCTACACTGTAGCTTATTCCTTGCTTAATACTCACATGATTGTTTTCCATCTGCATCTCCATAGTAACATCTCCTCCACCAATAGGAGTATCCTAGAGACCGTTGTAAGCCATACGCTAAGATCCTGCATCATCTGACGATATTCGGTCAGAAGTTCTCTCCTTCGCTGACTGTCAATCTCCAGCTCTGCATGCTTGTTTTTATCATGAGGATTTGTTGCTAGGCAACCATCTCCCATTAGTGATGATGATGTTGCATTTTTTGGTGGAGAGGATGATAGAGGAGTCTGGACTTTTTGAGAATCCCCAGCTTTATTGACCTTCTGATTGGTTGTGCCAGATGATGTACCCTGTATTTTTGCAGCAGATGATGGCAACGTTGATGATGAAGATGACAAGGATGATGATGATGATGGTGATGATGATAATGAATTTGCAGATAGAATATTAACAATGTTTTGTTTCTTGAAGAATTATGTTTCTCTGTGAGCTGTTGACTGGTAAAGGACAGGTATCCAAGGCTGGCTACAACAAACAGCATCAGAAAACAGACAACCAACAGCTGACCTGTTTTTATCAAAACGGAAGAACAAAAAGCCAAGGTTTAATATTCAGAAAACGATAAATCATGATTCATCTCACCTGTACATGTGATTTATAAATTATTTCAATATATTATAGTAATAAGACTTGATATCTGTTAACTCAGTGATGTCAAAAGATTTGTTTCAAAACTCCATTTTATACAATTCATATAAGTTTTCTATCACATACAGTACATAGAATATGTGTGAGAAATTTACGACGTAGATATATTCTATTAGCAACAGAACACAATTTGCTGTGGGGCTCTCTGAGACACCTACGATGTACGTAAGTCGCAAAATACAAGTCTTCCCTACAGAGTTAATTTTTCAAGAAATAATTTTGCATTGTCTATTTTGTGAGTTATAAGTGGTTGACACTATCACTTAACCTGTCTTTTTTCCACAAGGTGATAATCATATCAGGTTGCATTTTATACTTTTATTATGATAGACTTCTAAACACATAACGATGTCAACTACATATCAGCACTCTTTGTGAATACCTTCACACATCAAAGAGACAAAGACCATGGGTCACTTTTATCATATAGATATAGCATGGCCATTTGAGGTACCATGTGTATTTCGAATTTCTACAGGGCTAGCAATCTCTGTTCATTTCATCTTTATCCTCTAACAAAGTGGTTAGACCGAGACCTGAGCAAAGCTTTTATGTTTTAATTCACTCCTTGTGTGCTACTGTGTTTGCAGATCATAACACAAAGGTGTTGAAAATGTGTTGAGAGTCTTCCCTTTGCTACCTGATACAGAATCAGGTACGTTCACTGTGAAGTTTATTCCCACTTACTCTGTATGCCTATAATCAGTTTCATGTTTCCTACGCTGTCAGGTTGAACATTTTATTTCCTGTATGGCCTTTCCTAACTTAAAAAATAAAGCAAAGCACTGTCAAATCTAAATCCTGAAGAAGAACAAATATTGGCAGAGATCTCTTACCTGTAGTCATGTAGAAGGAGAAGAGCTGGAAGATTATCCACATCCCTACGGTAAGGATTGGGTACTCCCAACTAAAAGAATAGAAAACAACAAACATTAGGGTTATCACTAGGTACATATACATGTACATGTACATGTGTTATGAAAATAGATGCTGAAATATACCTTCAAGAAAAAATCATAATCATGAACACAGTAATTTATTTCACATGATGTACAAACATTTTCTTAATTTCACAACCAGGTAACTTTCCATATTAGGCTAAATTAATGGTAGACAAGTTACTCAGGGCTGCCGAACTTGGGTACCAGATCTATTTTCAAATAGCAGAACATTACAGAAATAGTGGATGCATTCTAACAAAGATATCTCTGGAGATGAAATTGTTTGTAAGAGAAATAGATTATCAACTAGGTGTAGAAATAGGCTATCAACTCAGTGCAGCAATAATGCTAGGTTTACATGATGTTCCCGGCGGCCACTGCAACCATGCTCGTGGCCACCATGGATGAAACGGGATGGACGTAAGACAACAAGAAAGGGGAGGGGGGGCGAAATGGGCAAACGTGACAGGCCGTGATTGCCGGGCCAGATTTGTAAAATTTCAACAAATTTGCTACGGCAGTCACGATGTGGATGAGAAACATAGTAGGCAGTAGTTAAATGTGATAAACGCAACAGTATGTAATAACAAAACTTTATAAGAAGACCTAAAAAACTTGAATGCAGAGAAAAATGGCCAAAATCCCACGGCACACTATGTTGCAGGCAAACGGGGCTACCGTGGCCGTCAGGAACATAATGTGAACCTAACATAAACTAATTAATGCCCTCCTAGCTCTCATCAGATGAAATCAAGATATACCGGTAGGTTAACAATCAGCTAACATCTGTTGTTCAATTCTTTATTGTGACATTAGCTACAATATGTACTGAAAAATGAGATGCCAGTTTACCAAATAATGAAATGTAATGCATTTGATAAAGCATAACTGAATAGGACTGCTTAAACACTTTGAAGTCATGATGCAGAGGATACTTTAATAATGTCCCTTATGATTACTGACATTACATCTTACCTAAA
>JAVYIG010010816.1:0-7500 GCA_035222895.1 Strongylocentrotus droebachiensis
TGCACTCCTCAGCACCTTTTCATACTATCCTCTCTTCACATTTTGGCCACCACATTTTGGCCGGCAAAACACGTTGAAAGCTATGAAATATGACTTTATTCAAGATAACAGCGACAAAAACTTAACAACATCATATTCCCTGTATTTGTTTGTGTAAATGGGGCTGGCTCTTTTATTTTCTTCAGCAAACGTGAACAAGAAGCAGGAGAACTCAATATCCACCATTTTGTCACCCGACCGTCTAAGAATATGACGGCCAGCCATCATGCATGTCTTCAAATTTCTTCCCTTTCTGATCTAATCATTCTGGCTATCAGTCAAATCAAGAAGATATTGTTTTTTGATATGAATCTGGGCCCTGTTTCGTAAAACTTGATATCAATAACGAGTTATGAGCTACTGTTACAAGCTACTGAAATCAAGGCATCTGATTGGCTGAGGGCAAATTTATCATAGAAATTGAGCATTTGTTATAAATAAAAAGTTTTATGAAACGGGCCCCTGATCCGGAACCTGACCTGATAGAATAGCTGAAAGGAAACCAAATCAAGACGCTTCAACCCGAAAATTTGTTTCGACGTAATTTTCGTCCTTATGTTTTATTTAGGGGCCTATTGGAAATATATTATTGGAGAATCGTCAGAACTGAAGCCTATTATTTTGAAAGGCAATGGTACAATGGATTTTTTATGAGGTGGAGCTGTACTCTTCAATTGCTTTCTCATTCATCATACTGTATACGTTGTGTCACGAATGACCGTATATATACCAAAAAGTTTGCTTTATGTAATAGAACGTTTTACTATCATATTCAAATGTATGCATACTTTAAAAAAAAAGGTTTATGTTCTTAAAAACCTGGTAGTTTGCCCGAGGTTTGTCCGACATAACAACAAATAATTTATGCTGACTGAATTCCAAGTTTTGTAGTTCATTTATTAATAACATTAACAGGCGATAGGAGGGGGGGCATCTGTATTTCATCGGAAAATGAAAGTGCGTATTCACAAGGCTGCGGGTTTATATTGAGGCAGGGTACAGGGGTGGCCCAGGGCCCCATTTCACAAAACTTGTCATCGGTGACCAATGACAGTTTTTGTTATAAGCTAGTGAAATCCTTGATTCTGATTGGTTATCAGCAGATTTGTCACTGATTTTTGTCATTTGTCATTGAAAAAAGGCTTTGTGAAACGGGTCCCAGGTGTCTTCTTTTCTAGTCCTTATCACCTTCCACATTTCACTTTCGCTCTATTCTTGTTCTTTCTTTTTTGTTTCGTTTTTATTTTCCACCATTCGATTGGGGGGGGGCGGGGCGTGCCATCGACACTAAAGATGTACTTATTGGACTAATTGATCCCTTATTCGGGACTACTTGTTTGTTGTCGTTTTTCTCTTTAGGGGGGGGGGGGGTGCTTAATTGTTTAGTTTGTATATATTTTATACCAAGTCCATGCGAAAGACATTACTAATCATTCAATATAAATTCAGTGACATGTGTGATTTTTGTTTTCTTTCTCGAGGAGTGCCGAAACATTTCTTGCATGTCTTTAGTTCAGAGGCAGTAGTCATATATCTTATCTTACGTTGACAGAAGGCATATATTTCCATGTCAGAAACAACGAACACGACAAATAAACATGAATAATTTATAGTAGCAATATCATCGACCTTGTCCGTGTGCACCATATGGCAAGAAACAAGAGGATAGACCCTTCATATTTCTTGCTAACTCATACATAAAATATTCACACTGGAATACGAGTTCGCTGCCCTCTGTGGGCTGCGTCCCATGCGTATGCATACCAAGCAGTTACAGAGAGTGAGTTCGGGTAAAGCTCCTCGGAGTTATTAAAGAGAAGGTTGAGTTCTGTGGAGAGGTGAAACAAAATGTGAACGGTACCATTGTTATTGTGCCAGTGTGGAAGAACATCCGAGAGAAAAAAAATTCCCCTGAAAACCATGGCTCTTCAAATGCCTTAATATTTCAAATAGGGCATGTAACATCATAAAATTCGGGACGGACTTGTATGCCACATGTTCGTGGAGTCCCATATACATCTTTCTGTGTTCAGTGCTTGTAACTTTCCCAAGACTGGGCCAAATTTCTTAACATTTTGAAGATTCTAGAACCTTGCAGTACACACCAATACTTATATGCTAGATGATCAACCTCTTCTGATCGATTCGACAACGTTTCTTTCACAATGCAATCGCATGACAAGAACTCTACTTTATCTTTAAAATGACTACTTTCCTGGCTTGTAATAAAAATGTTTAAATCCTCGATGTTTCGGTCCCTTTACTCCCTTGTGAATTCTCGAAGAGGTTTTGGCTTTTGAGGATTCGCAAACTTACAGTTTAATAATACGATGATCCCAAGTGAACACAGATAATGTTTAAGCAGCGTATTATTTGCGTGCGATCGGTGAAGCATGAAGGAAAGATGGATGCCCTGTCGCCTCCGAAAGGCATCGCCATGTGTGAAAATGTGCACATATCTTCACAACAGCAGCATACATTTTAACATTTAATGCATTTTCCACAGTTGTGTTTGTTCGGTCGGATCAGGTTTCCTGCTCACTTTGTTCCTTTCATTAGTTTCGTTTTCATTGTTTGATCATAGGATAATGACATCTGAAACTCATTATAACAAGTGTCCTTCGTTTCTGGTATTGAAATTTATGGCATGTTTTATTGACACTCAACTTAATTTAGCTACGAATACCTGAAGTTTAAACATAATATTAAAACGGATGTTACCAAACTAACAAATATACACAAACAAAACAGAAACTTAAACGCAAAGCATACATGGCTAACACATTTTAACTTCAATATTTGCTCTCCAATGAACTTCTGTGCCAAAAATAATTCATCCTGCCAAAAAAGTGTTCCATTACGTGTCGTTGAGACATTATGAGACATCATTGTGACATAACTGGTTGTAACATGGCCTTCCTCTCCTCTTTCCCCCGACACAAATCGAATTCCGAGTGTATGTTCTAGGGATTAAATACGGGTTTCCAAGTCATATTGACTTTCTCTCTTCATGTTTGCCCCCGTAGTGTGCCCCGGTAGCCCGACCAGGGAATATTGGGGTCGGTAAACATTAATCCGTGCTTAGCACTCGAGCTCATCCGCTAATGGCCAGGGGGTGTTCCACAAAGATCCTAAGTGGAACTTATCTCTTAGTTGGACTTAAAAATTATGGAAAGCCGTTAGCATCTTTGAAAATATTTTGTAAAAGTTATTTCGAAAGGCATAAAATGTTGATTCAAATCATTCATGTTTCCTATCATCAAGGAGATTTCATGTTCTGGATGTGGAATTTATAAAATGTCTAAAATACTTGAATTTCTGCTTTTGAATATATTTAATTTTAAGGCTCCAATGGCTGTCCATAATTTTTTTTAAAGTCCAACTTAGTGTTAAGTTCCACTTAGGATCTTTGTGAAACACCCCCCTGGTCATGCTTATTGCCCCCACTGGTTGCTTTCTTCGGAGAAAAATCGACTTCAATCGCAAATAAATTCCAAGATTTCGGTAGGCAGGTACTCGACGGACGGCCACGGTCATGGAAACGGGGACTCCACCCCCTACCCTCCGTGCACAGTTTTAACTACATGATGTGTTGCAAAATATACATGTACAGTTTTTGTAGAACCAACATTAAAGATCTACTTTTCAGAAAAATGTTGAGTTCTGGGAAAAAGATGAAAAATACATTTTAAACTTGTCCATTCTTTTTATGTAAGTAAAGTGAGAAAGAATATCGTTTAACAAAATGTCCCCTGGATATAAGGGCTGTTCATGTTCCTACTCAAAGCATTCCAAGAATTAGCTGAAGCTTTTGGACCAAACAGTCGTACCACATATGTCTGTATGGTCCCATATACCTATGTATTTGTGCCTTACTCTCCCTCAAGATCGTGTCACTTTCATTTTTAGATTTGGGGCCTGTCACCACGAAATGAGTCCAGTTGGGCAAAAATTTTATTCCTGTTTTTAAGTATTATATGAATCTACATTAAGTAAGCTTTAAATTAAGGGGTCACACATTAAAATTGATAAATTATATCCAGAAATATGAACAAAAACCTAATTGGACTTTATAAACAATGGGATTACCCAGTTTTGAGATAATTAGGTGTAAAGTTAATGATGCGTAACATAGCCTATATTATTTGCCAAAAAATGTTAGAAGGAGATATTTTCGTGACCTAAGCTCTGGGGACATAAACTACAAGACATTAATAAGTCGATTTTTGGAAAAATCTTAAATGTGGTAGGTGGGTCAATTTTCAGTACATACACATTATACATCGCTATTACTACGATTGAGCCTAATGCGACACTGGACTCATTTCGTGGTGACTGGCCCCATTTGATGATTCCAAAGCACCATCGTAATGATAATGTACACCAATTCCTGTGCACTACTTCAAAAACCTTTCTAAGTTGCCTTCAGACCTAATGACTAATGCATTATTGTATTAAGAATAGACGGATAGTAGTTCTTATGATTTGATCAAGGTGCAAGGCCGTCCACATCTTTGCGTTTAAATAATGATTTGTAGGTTTCAATAACGAGTATAATACAAGTAGGCTACTTTATGCCGGAAATCGACTCATTTTTTTTAGATTGAGATTGGAAATCATCAAGGAGTATAGTGAACATCGAGGATGACGTCATCGCAGTTGCATTGTGGGAGTGGCCCTGAGCCAGAACAAACCTGTTAAAATTGATAAGGGGTTCATTCAGTTCGGCTTGCCTTTAATCATTTCGTCCGTAATATAATCGCACTTGTCTGTAGCACACATTCATTTGGCGGAAGATAACTCTTTGGGGGAAAGTCGTTGGAGAGGTATTATATTTCAGCCGGATATAATAAGAGAATTGAGTGCAGGAACTGCTGTAAGCAAACCTTTCGAAATGTAATATTTGCGGAGCATGCTTTTTTAATCATCTTGATATGAATGTAAAAATAGAATGACTTCTGGGTGACTTCCTGAACATACCTTGTACTGGGTAGGGCAGTGGAACTTTGGAAGAAACAAAAAAGATGCATAAGGTGAGAAAAGAAAATACATTGGAGGGTAGTGGATTACATTTAAAACGGCATCCGGTACATTAATGCTTCTGGCTTTTCTTTTGAAAGAAATTGTTTATCGTCAGATCGTCCTACTTTATTTATTTTAGGTGCTTTTAACGGCTTCTTGATGAAAAACAGAAGACACCCTTTGGTGAAAAATTGACGAAAATAAACAGATGTCTAAATTAGAACAAGAAAATATCTTGCACGGCGCTGGATTGATTATTAAAACGGGATCCGGTGCATGCAGTGCTTTCGGCGAAACTTTAGAAATAGATTCCTTGTGGGATATTGTGACTTTAATCATCGTCAGGGTATCACATGAATGTTCGATGAATTGTGAAAGACACCCTCTATGGCAGTGCTGACGACGAAGAAGATGACTTCAAAACCCGAAGAAGAATATGTCTTGAACTGAGTCTGAATAAATTCTAAAATTGCTTCCCGTAGCCGATTTTTGGCGACCCATTCGAAAGAGATTCGTTATCATGGTTATGGGGCATACACATCTTGAGATGCGTAACATTGCAATGCTCTTTTTCTTCTCTCTCTCTCTCTTTTTGAACTTTCCTTCAGTTTTATCTCACAGATACATCGGAAATAAATGTTGAACTCACTTTGAAGACACTGGACAGACAAAAATATGCATCACTAACAGAAAATATTAGACAATAATTATCCAAGTAAAAGAACCGGCGTTCGTCCGCTCCGCAAGTCTAGGATACGCATTCAAAACCGGTATATGCGTTATGCAATCATTGACAAATTGTATGCTTCTTGATGAATTATAGAAGATAATAATAAAATAATAATATTTAATTTGTATATACCCTTTAGTAAGTTGTGGACCTAGAAGGGCTAGATTGGAATATTTGAAAAGAGGGTATGGTAAATTTTAGGAAGGCATCCGGACCGTGAAATGCCAGGGGCTTATCTTTTGAAAGTACATGTATTCTTTATGTGACATATTCATTACATCTTTAGGTGTATACATCAAGACTTCATGGTTATTCATATAGAAGATCGCATTTAGTTGGTTGTGGACTAAAAGGAAATGGATTTCGAACCCTGGAGAAAAGAATATATTGCTGAACCGAGTCGGATTAAAGTTTTAGAAGATATCTGTAACATGGAAAGGTTTCTCGATGAATTACAGGGACACCTTTCGGTGAAAGGTTGAGTTTTATAGAGAGATATATAGAAATTGAAATTGGGAGAAGAATATATGGAGTCGGATTAAAGATAAAGGTGAGTTCTGGTAATTCGATTGCATTGTGAAAGAAAAGGTGTGGAATGGATCAGAAACAGTTGATCATGTAGCATGTAAGTATTGGTGTGCACTGCAAGGTTCTGGAGTCATCAAAATCATAATAAATTTGGCCGAGTCTTGGTAAAGTAACAAGCACTGTACACAGAAAGCTATATATGGGACAACAGAAATGGTGTCGGGGCTAGTACTACCTTGATTTCCTTGTCTTTTTATGCTCATTACTCAGCCAGTACACATTTTCTTCCAAAATTGTTCGGCACATGTCATTTATTTGTAATCTTGAACATTCAGTGTAAGTTTCGTTTGATTCTGTGATAATTAATTTTCTTTTTTTTACCAGAACTGGAGTTTATCTTTAAAGTTTACAACGTCATTCGGTAGACGATCTGCTATTAGCATACCAATTGCAAGATATGTTTTATAGAACATGTCATCTCACGTATCTATAACACTAAATGACTTATGAGTTACAGAGGATGCATGGATGCCCTGTAGTGGACGATTAAATGGTGGAGGAAAAGAACTAGATGTCAAAATTTATTTACAACAAAAACATATCTTGCAGCGAGTCTGATTAAATTGTAAGACTGCATCCGGTATAGATGAAATACTGTCTTTTGGCAAACCCTGTGCATTATAGACACACGCGCTGGCCTGTAGTCATGTAACTCATGTTACGTGTCTTAATCATGGAATGACTCCGTGGTGAAATGTTGCAGACACTTTTGACCGAGTTGGAGGGAAGAAAGTAAATATCAAAATTGGAAAAGGAAAATATCTTACATTGAGTGGGGTTAAATTTCAAACCCCATCCGGTATCTGACATGCTCTTCGCGTGTCTTATTGGTAGATATTATTTTGAAAGATGTCCCTTGAAAGATCTTCTTCTGCAAGATGTCCTTTTAAAAGTTCTTCTTCTTCAAGATTTCTATTGGAAGATCTTATTCGCCAGGATGTCTTTTGAAAGATCTCCTTCTGCAAGATTTCGTCTGAAAGATATTCTTCGGCATGATGTCCTTTGAAAGATCTTCCGCAAGATGTCTTTTTAAATGATCTTCTTCTGCAAGATGTATTTTAAGATATTCTTCGACAAGATGTCTTTTAAAAAATCTTCTCCTGCAAGATGTCTTTAAAAAG